>JAUBOC010000127.1:3671260-3683844 GCA_032275365.1 Anablepsoides cearensis | reverse complement strand
CTGATGCTGCTGCCCCAACAGATGACAGCAGAAGAGATGACGCTCTCAACAACAGACTTATAGAACATCTGCAGCATGATGCCGTGAAGCAGACTGCTGATTTAACAAAAAACATTGCATAACTTGTTCCCAAACCTTCTGGCTTGGGTTTTGCCAAATCCTGACCAAGTGTCTTTGTTATTTCAGGTTTCTGAGATACTTAGAGGATGAAATGCCGTATTCAAAGTATATCCAGTTACCACCTTTTATCCAGAGTTTTAAATTAAAATCTCGTGGGAAATGACAAAGTTGATGCCATTTTGATTAAACATAAAAAACAATGTATCAGCTGTTAAAGACTCTTGGCTATCACACCATTTTTTTTGTTCACATGTCTGTCAGCTTTTTGCAAACTGAACAGAAGATATGAATAGTTTGTCTGTTTAGTGATTTTGTTTTTACCACTTTTTAAGCAGATTAGCAACCTGCAAGACAGACAACAAATGTTTCTCTCTTTTCTGTTATTCTTTCAGGATTTTTACAAACAAACTCTTGTGAGATTGTTTTCTTCTTTAATAAGCTTCAACTAGTTGTAAATTCAAGCATTTACCAGCTTTTCTTTGGATTTCTGTTAAATTCCAACATGTTGACAAGGATCTCTATAATAAACATGGTACTGTTGATGTACGTTTTGAAAGGGTGCAATAGCACCTCTGTTTGTTAAAAAGTGTAAAAACAAAACCTGAAACTAATGTGCATTTACATTTCCTCTTTGTGGCCTTCTAATAGGTGACTGCGGGGAAGTTAGTGCATAATTTATTTGCATGTCTTGGGCTGGCTCTGCCGGTCAGAGCGTGTGGTTATGTGTCAGCTTTGTGTCAGTTGCACACCTGTTTTAAACCTGTGTGTTGATCCTGTTCCTCCAGAGATGCATGTAAAAGGATACTGGGTTGGGTTTTGAAACACTGCAGCAATCTGCAGCAATTTATTATTTTCTCTCAAGATGTGAATGAAGCCTAATGATAAGGAACAGATGCAGAACATTCAAACTTTTTATTTTTTTTTCTAACCTTTGAGAATGCCAGTTTGCATTATTGCTATTCTGCCATTATTCTTCTGTTTTTGTCAAGATTTAAATTTTATAACTTTGTCCTAAAACTTCCCAATCAAGAAGTATATCAAAACATATTTTATATTCTCAGTTGGGAATAATTTGACTTTTTTATGACTTTTTGACAGCAATAAATCATACAGTGTGAACAAAGTAAAATTCTGGCAAAACAAGAGAGTAAACCCAAAGATCTTCACTGAAACATTATTTAAAGTATAAATGGGACACAGAACTTTTACATGTTTGAACTATAGTATTTTCATATTGTAAATTATTTTTACACAATCAAATTTGAGTTTTGACAATTTGACCTCAAAATGTTTAATTTAGAGTAATATGAACTTTTTAAACTTTCCATAAGTTTTACAGACTTTTTTTTAAATAAACCTCTTAATTTTGTGTCCTTTCACTTTGTGTCTCTCACAAATGAATTATTTTTTTTACTCATCTCTCCCGAGACTATAGAGTGCACACATCCAAGCTCTCATTGACTCCCATTATATATGAGCTGGATTATCTCTTCAAAACTGGAAGTGAAGGGTGTTTTTAACTTATATCTCCTTCATAAAACACTGCTTGTACACAATAACTGACGAGTGATGACTTGAAGCTAACATTTTTGAAAAGAAAAAAAAAGTGATAGCTTCTTTTAGGGGGAAATAACTCCATGGATCATTTCTGGAAGTCTTTGTTTGCTCTTTATTACAGACATGTGGAGCATGTGGGAGCTTAAATAAGCTATAGCCCTGCAGCTGTTTTCGTCTGTGTCAGAAGGCCCTGTCCTTTCACACTATTTTACTCAACTTAAACCAGCTTGTGAAAATTTTGTCCGACACTGAATATGTTGAAAATGAAATAAAAATTTTTAAAGGAAGCCGCTTTTGTGTGCATACATGCTGTGATGCTACCAAATGAATATAAAAACTATTAATAATTCAGTCACAACAAAATTTTCAAGTTGTGTAAAAAGTTATTGTGTGACAGGACCTTAATATTTTGTTGAAACAAGCTTTTGTCACATCTATTTCTTTGTATAATTTTGTATCAGATTGTAAATATGTTCAATAATAAAGTCAAACCTTTGCCTAAATCAAGTTAAAACTATCCTTTTTTACCATCTGTTTGTGACGGCAGATTTGTCCTTCAAAGGACAGCAGCACCTCCAGGTGTCAAAAAAACCAACCCACCTGTTTTCCATCCTGTCCGGCTGCCTATATGACCCCATAGAAGTGTCCTGCTGTGTTTGTGTCCACCAGGGTCGTCCATATGTCCACTGAGTTCACCTGTCATTTGAGAAGTTTGTATGCCTTCCCTATTCCATTATTAATTATTGAGATGAGCATCCACAGCAGATCTGGGCTGACTCACTGTGACTTTAAGTGTGTGTGTGTGTGTGTGTGTGTGTGTGTGTGTGTGTGTCTGCAGCGTGAGTCACTCTGCTTTTAGACAGATGAGGACAGCCGTCTCACTGAGGGCAACAGTGATTTTTATACAAGAAAAATAGCCACTTAGATTAGATCACGTAATAAAATAACATTCCTTCTTCTTCTTCATCTCATTCCCCCTCTCGCTTGTTCTCTTTTACCCCCCCCCCCCCCCCCATTTTTTTCCAATGACGCAGACACACAGATCCTAACTCAATCACCTACAAATGGAGCTATCTTCACACCCTCAGGCAGGGACACACACACACACACACCATCTTTACCACATAAACAGACAGGGGAACGCGCACTTACAGATTTTTATAGAAAACCTCATCAGTCCTGTTTGTGATGATTGGCTAAAAGCTCAGGATAAACGTTTTTTTTTTTTTTTTGGTTTTGTTTTATTTTTTTCTGATGCAATCCAGCTCTTCTCTCCATTTGCTGACTGAGCAATATAAACCTGATATCTGTGTCCATTTGTCTTCCCCCCGTCTTTAACACGGTCAAAGCAGGACAGGGTTTTTTATCCTCTCTGTGTGGTTGTTAAGTGTCCATCCGTGGTTCAGTTGTGGTGCTTCACATTTCAATTATGACCTCCTGGACAAAGTGGACTAAAAGCTGGGGTCAAAAAAAAAGGGAAGAATTTATAGTTTTTTTCTTTTTCAAAAAGAGAAAGGAAAGCTCTAAATTTGATTAAATCTCCTGATAGAAATTGCAAATTGAAGAACTGTAATAAATTGTAGAATTGGTTTAAATAAGTTTGATGAGCCATTTTTGGTGTGCAGGATGAAATGTTGCCTTTTTATGTCTCCGCAAATTCAAGAAAGAACGATTGTTATTGCTTTAGGAATTCATACAGTTTTCTGCACTGCAAAAACTGTCTTTCTAACCAAGTTTTAAAACCTTATATCCAGCCAAAAAGTCTTTTTTGATCTTGTTTTGAGGCTGATTTACTAAACAAGAACTGATTGTGTAAGAATAGTAATCTTGTTTTCAGAATGTGTAAGATTATTAGTCTTGTTAGGTTGAAAATTTGACTCAAATTAAGTCAAAAAATTTCTGCCAATGGAGTAAGAAAATTTTACTTAGTATAATTCTTGACTTAAACTTGAAATTTTTGACTTAATTTGAGTCAAATTTTCAGGCTAACAAGACAAATAATCTTACACATTCAGAAAACAAGATTAATATTCTGACACAATCAGTTCTTGTTTAGTAAATCAGTCTCAAAACAAGATCAAATATATTTTATTTTGGCTGGATATAAGATTTTAAAACTTGGTTAGGAAGACATTTTTTGCAGTGTGGTCAGAAGTTTTGTTTGAGTTGATATTAAATATTATTTACCCCCCAAAATCCACAAGTACAGTAGTTGTTAAAGTTTTGTACACATGTGTCCAAACCTAAACAAAAAAAGCATAATTAGTAAATTAATGTACCTCTACCACTTCAGCTTTTAGACACAAGTTCTGTAAGTTAGAATAAAACAAAACAATAAAACCTGAAATACACACACTGTAATACAAATATCCTCATCACATTTACCTCCTATTCTAGAATCCAAGCTCGAGTGAAACAGGTTTCTTTACACAACAGATGGATCTTTGTGGTGCAAAACAAAAGAAGCAGGAACTGCCACGAGAAGCTGTGGTGGCATCACACTGCTGAGATAACCATATGTTTGATCCGAACAGATGATGTGGACTGAAAATGTGGCGGCGCACATATCTATGGAAGCTAATACCGGTGTGTGTAATTACTGATAGCCCCCGTGATCGTCCTCTCTCAGGATAAACCTGATTAGCATTGAGTTGGCTGTAAGCTGCCATGATCCGCCGTAAGGAGGGAGGGGGGGAGCGTGGAGCCGAGAGAGAGAGAGAGAGAGAGAGAGAGAGAGAGAGAGAGAGAGAGAGAGAGGATAAAAAGAACAAAACAAAGGCAGAGTGCACAACTTTATTCAAGGTCAGTGTCGTTCACAAAGCTTTCAGTATTTATAGTCTCTGTGTTGTGTTAACATAGAGAAGATAAAAGCTCAACCAGTTTAAGAAACCTTGGAAATGTTGCCTAATATACCACACTAAATAAATGAAATCTTGAAAACACCTCATTTTAGATTCTGAACTTTTGTTCTTAGATGGGACCAGCTTTCACGTTATAAAGATAAAAAGAATTGTAACACTTTTTATCAGAAGAATTGCCCCCAAAATTCAGCAATTTGCATAAACAATGTTATTTATCAACTAATGTGCACATTCCGAGTGGCTTGGTTAGAACAGGTTCAAAACTCAGCTGTGAGCTTTCTGTGTGGTTTTCTCCAAGTGCTCCGGTTTCCTCCCATGGACCAAGAACGTGGATGTTAGGGTATTTAGTAACTCTAAATTGTTTCTGCAGGTGTGAGTTAGCGTGTGAATGGTTGTTTGTCTTGTTCATCTGTATGTGTTCCTGTGGGGGACTTGAAACTTGTGGGTGTACCCCATCTCTTGCACAGTGACTGCTGGAGGGTAGGCACCAGCTCTTCATGACCCTGTGTGGAAAAGCAGTCAATGAAAATGGATAGATGGAGTTCACTTTGAAGATGTTATTCTACCATAATAATCCATTGCATAATCATCCATCCATATCTGCTTTTCTATAGTCAGGTCAGAACCAGTTCAGGAGGGAAACCCAGAAATCCAGTGGTCCATGCCCTTATATATGTGACCCATCACATCGAAACGAGGATTAAGTCCAAAAGTGGGATGGGGAGAAATGAGCAGATATAGGGTTTTGATTTAAAGGTGTGCAAAAATTGCAATTTGTCAAAATATAATGAATTAATGCCTCATCAATGTATCACTTGAATGAACTGTCTGAAATATAATCCTAAAAAACATTTTTGATGTATTTTTTTGAGCAGTAGCAACAAAAAAACTGATTTTGAGGAAAAACACCTTAAAATTTTGAATTTGTCCCTGTCAGCTAGCAACGTTTTTGTTTCTTTTTAACTGGGAAATCTTAATATACAAATACTGTTTGAGGTTTCCTCTTTATATTGACATCAAAAAATTACTCAATAAATGCACATAAAATTAGGATTCAGACCAAATATTAATGTATATCGTATATATTGTATATATAATGTACCGGTATATCTCGTAAACAACAACACAAATTAAGTCATATCCCTGGATAGGTTTATGATATCAGGATGATCCAGGTATGAAAATGAAGCTTTTAAAGCCAGTAATCTGAAAATGTAATTAGATCATTTTGACCAAATTTGACTTTAATCCTCATTTTGATATGATGGATCACATATTCCCAGGTCTCTCTGCCAGTTATTCTCCTCCCAGTAGGTTTTGCCTGGAAAGCCTCTATAAGAAGGAGGCTTGGTAGCATCATATTCAGATGCTTGAACCACCTCAGATGAATTCCTTCAGCCCTTCACAGAATCACAGCTGTAGCTTTATGAAGGGACTTGAGTATTGGTTGGGGTGTCGGCCCTTGCTTCCTGGGACTCAGCTGGGCCAGACCCAAAAACGCTACAGGAACCAACCTCCTGCCGGGAGAAGACTCAAGGTCAGGTGGCGTCTATTTGAATGGCAGGAGATAGCAGGAGGCGTGCTGATGCCTAGCTTTAAATGCTTACAACAAACCACGAAAATGATTGATACCAATTTACTGCATATCAATCTAATGTATCAACAAATGATCACAAACAATGCCATCTACAATAATACTATACAACATGAAGTTTCTTTCTTTAGGAGATAGAAATTTGAACCTTTAATTTAGTCCTAAAATCTAATCTGAATTGAAAAAGCTCTGGTGCCCCTGAGGGAAGGGGAAAAAGAGAGTATTGAAGAGAGAGAGAGAGAGAGAGATGGAAGAAGGGGGATCAAATGAGAGAGAAAATTAAGTAAAATGACAGACAGAGAAGAGTAACACCAGGTTAAACTGGAGGGGAGAGGAGTTTGAAGGAGACAGAGTGAATAAAATAAATGTAATTTCCATGATCAGTTTAACTCAGAGACCATTAGCAACCCCCCTCTGACGTCCCTGGGTGCATCTGTGTGTGAACGTACGGGGAGACACACAAGAACTCACACTTATGATGTGATATGGTAGATGCTGGTGATATGAACCTCCTGGGGTTCTCACGTAGAAGAGAAAAATCAATGTACTCATGACAATAACATTACCTCCCTCCGAGGACGCACGGTTCGTTTCAAATCAGTGGGAATGTTCTTCACGCCTCTGATCTCTGCAGCGAACAACTGAAGACACCTAAAAGTGGAGGAGGGAAAAAAAAGTTTCCATGTCATTTGCTGAGATGCTAAATGGACCCCACTTAAACGGTCAAAGGCCATAAATGCATTAACAGCCCTCTTTGCATTAACTTCTTGTGCTAACAGCACAATGATGAGAGTGGGTTTACTGATGATGATAAGCCCACAACTTCTGCTGCTCTTTGCTGTCATAAAAAGAGTAGAAACATTACTCTCAGGGAGGCAAAATATAAATGCATGCATATATGGACTTGAGTATTTTGGGACTTTTAGTTGATGTCAAACAAGACAAAACCCAGTTTTCACATAAAAGATGGATTTTAAATGCCTTGTTTGTTGCCGAGGCATTCACTCCTCATACACTTCACTTTAACATTGACAAGAAGCCTGCCTAAATACAAAATGCCACTTAGCCAGATTTGACCTTTCAGAACAGAACAGCAAAACTAACGTAGATAAGTTGATTCCCTTGTGCACTTTGCATCTAAATCCAGCAGTTTCAATCTTCTTTGTCAAATTTATATTGCTCCAGAGAAGACAAACTACGAGTTATGCAAAAACTATGAAACTCTTTGAGATAGGTCCTGAGTATAAAAAAAACAAAAAAACAAAGAAATGGTATGAGTGTTTTAGTCAGCCCTTGTGACTCTGGGGAACAGTAAACTAAACAAGTGTCAGATACCTTTTACACAATGTGTTTACTGTTCTGCTGACTCTGCTTAGTTTTCTTCCAATTTTTACAAAAGGCCTTTTTCATTCTTCCCTGCAGGGAAAACACGGATGAAGCTAATTCTGTCAAGCTGTAAGTGCTTAACTGAGCTGCTTGCAGCCTCACATCACATTCAAAACAATGCAATGCATCATTAAAACAATTAGACACTAGTGATCGAGGACTGCTGTGACAAGGAATGTTAGCGTTAGAGCATAGCTCAGTGGTTGCCGCTGTGGTCTTATAATTCTGAAGCTGTGAGTTTGAGCCCAGGCTGTGTCAGGAAGGGTATCCAGCATGAAAACAATATGTCATGTGAGTTTTCTTGTTCTGGTGACAGTACAATTGACAGTTTAGCAAGATTGGACTTGCTCATGTTTTATAATCAAACATTTATAATCAAGCATTTGAACTGATATATAAGAATAATAAATATGATAAGATGCATTTTTGCAATTCTAATTTTACAAATTTTAGACCTTTTATCTCCTATTTCACTTGTTTACAAAAACAAAAGACACAAAATGAAAAAAATGTATATTGCTCTTTCCACATCATCATCATCATCATCATCATCATCATCATCATCATCATCATCATCATCATCATCATCATCATCATCATCATCATTTTATTTATCGTATAAATGGCACTGCATATATGATAAATAAACTTATATTAAATTAATAAATAAATTATTTCCATTCTGGTCCATCTAAGAAATCAAAAAAGTAATTATCCTAAAAGGTTTTAAATTAAATGGATGATTACCAGACAGTACCTGAAAGGAGCCAGTGTTTCACCCGGACCGGCAGGTGGCGCTCTCTGTACCGCTCAACCGCTTCGACCTTAGTGAGACTTCAGACTTCTTTTCCGGTTTCAAGCTAACGCGCAGAACTGATGAAAATGGATCTATGAAGTAATAATTAACGCGCAAAACCGACTTTCTCTGTAATAGAGAAAAATTGTGCTGGTATTTGTGCAATTATAAGTCGTGCTGCAGGTCGTCTCTGTAGCCATTGAAGCCTCTGGTGGTATAACTCTCAGTGTTTGTTGAACATGTCTGCGGAGGAAGCGGATAAAACCACGACCACTGATGCCAGCGCTGGCGATGAGGAGGAGGAATGGTTGTATGGAGGTAAATAAAAAAAACCCACATGCAAGTAAAGGCAGCTTGTTTTCCCCGAAAGAGGCGGATATAAAGTTGTCGGTTACTTTGCTAACGAAGCACTGACCAATACATAGCTGTGTACTTCAGGAGCATTAGCTGCGAAGCTAACTAGCATCAGCGCCCAGTTCTTGGCCTTGTTTAGCAAGAGCATTATTAGACCTAAGTTAAAAAAAGATAGTTTCATTTGACAAATACTTATGTTAATTGAATATTCCCGCTGTAACCAAGAAGTTACATTTTAACAATCACCAAATATGCTCAGCAACTTTTCAAAATGGTTTTAAAAAAATGTTTTGTTTTACAGATGAATCAGAAAGTAAAGAAGAGGATGAAGAAGCCAAACTGAACGCCGCTGTCGGGTAACACATTCTTAACAGATCACACAAATAATTTGTGGATTATACTATTTTAACATAACTGCACACATTACCATTTTGGCCCAATTTACCAAATGTTATCAAAATGAAATACGAATCAGTTATATACACAGGGAATTTTAGTTGTAGTTTATTTTTAATAAAATTTGTAGATTTCTTTTTTCCTGTTTGCCTTTTGGTAGATGCAAGAAATGAAACAATAAGTTTAATTGTCTTTGTATCCAACAGTGCACCTGCTGACATATCAACCGATGAGGCGACTGTTGATGCTGCACAGACCACAGGGAATGGAGTGGCCTCTGAGGTTGGTCATTTTTTTAATCACATTTACCTCTTCCTCACTTTTGTTTTAAGTCCATCCCCCAGACTCTCAGCACTGTGTCTTGTCCTTACCTCCCGGTACATTTAGGCCACAGGTGAAGCTGCAGGTGAGGATGGGGAAAGTGACAGCGACAGCGATGACGACGATGTCCGCGTTACCATTGGCGACATCAAAACTGGAGCGCCGCAATACACGTAGGTGTTTGTAACACTGTGACGTGCTCTAAACGATCTGTGCAGGTATTATTTTTTATGTTTTCCATAAGCTACACAGTGAGGTGTGTGTGTTGATGTAAGGTGATCATAAAACCAGATTAGGACAGATTTGTATTTATTTTTGGGTCACAGCTGTGGCTCAGGTGGTAGGGTTGTCTCTGCACATTTAAAAAGACTTGTTTTTAACTTTTGTTTTTGTTTACGTCATCAGACAGACAAAACTGATTTTATTTTTTAATTCTAGGACATATGGAGCCCCACCTGTTAACCTCAACATAAAATCAACTGGCTCCAGACCATATGGACAAGGTGACGACCTATTTGTTAGACCTTTGACGAAAATTGAAATTCTTCCTCATTGTGGAAGTACCCACTAACATGCATTCATTAACTTCAGTGACCGCAAAGCTGAAGGGAGTGGATCTGGAGGCTCCTGGAAACATAAATGGAGTTCCTGTTCTGGAGGTGGACATGGAGTCCTTTGAAGAGAAACCTTGGAGGAAGCCAGGTCTGCTGTGTGTCTTTGTGTCTGTGTAGCTGTTTTTTTAAGACTGAAACTATCAAATATTTAAATAATGAAGTACGTATCGTACACTGATTCAGGAGTAAATGCATTATTTCTGTGATTTCCAAAGGTTTTCCAGTCATTTTGGTAGAAATAATCAGAGTTGAATGTTTTTATTTCATAGTTTACTGTGCACTTTAAAGTAAATGCTTTCACAATAAATATTATAGGATTGTCTATGTTATGTTGTTTTATTTTAGCAGTTAGCTAAAACAACCTCATGTTTACAGAAAGTGTGTTTGTTTCTGTGTTTAGGTGCGGATCTGTCGGATTATTTCAACTATGGCTTTAATGAAGACTCATGGAAAGCTTATTGTGAGAAGCAGAAGAGGCTGCGAATGGGTCTGGAGGTCTCTACAGTTGGCTCAGTGACCAGCAAGATCACAGTATGAGACCACTGAATATTTCATTTTTCTTTAGTTTACTTTGCCTTTCAGGACTTGTTTCAAACATGCTTGTAAATCCAGGTATATATTTTTAAAACTGCATTTGATGTTAAATTCACTATAATGGATTTCATTGTGATTCCTCCTTTTAGGTGCAGCAGGGCAGGACGGGGAATGAAAAGGACGTGTCCAGTTTGTCTCTTCATTCATCCAAGCCAGACTTCACCTCCCCTGTCAGCCTCTACAAGTCAACAATCTGTCAGGTCAACAGGTAACTCTGCTGCTTCTATCTTTTTCTTAGCTGTTGATAAAACACACTTGTGTGTGTGAAGTGTGAAGCAGTTGTGATACAAAAAATAAGGATCTGATGAAGTTAATTTTTTCTTTTTTTGCATGATTTTAATATTGATATAAAGCAACTATATTTTTTACAAAAAAAATCCTGCTTATGTTGTGGATAATTAAAATGAGAATTACCAACATTTAATGATTGTTTGGAAATTTAAACAGAAACATAACAAAAACTGTTTGAGCTCAACAGAACTTCCTGTTTTTAAGATCTGTAAGTCATGTAGAAATAATCACAATTAAATATTGTATGATACAATGGTAAATAAAGAGTCCTTTTTAAAATAAAAAGAGCTTCACATAGGAACTAAAATCTCATTTTATTTTATAGTTGTTACATTAAATGTAACTGTATGCTGTTTGACTCACTGAGGACGATCGGTCTGTTGATGGTTTCTTGTCACAGGAACTGACAGATGTCTGATAGGTGAACTTGTTTGTTTGGTTATTACTCGGTTCATTCATGTCTGTTTACAACCTTCTTCCTGCAGGAAACCTATTGGAACCATAGATGTGATCGGTGCGCAGACGACCACAATCAGCAGGGTAGAGGGGCGACGCCGACACAATCTAGAAGGCAACAATATCCAGGTACAAGAAGCCACAGTCAGGTTTTTTTTACTTGTTCTCCTGAAAGGCTGTGGTTGCATCACCACCTGCTGTGTGTTGTTTTCCCAGGTGATTTCTGAGCACTCCACAACAGATCCTGAACCAGTTCCAGCTAAGATTCCAACCTTCTTCACCCCTGGGCCACTTCCTCCAAACATCCCCCCGCCTCCATTTCTGCCCCCGCCACCAAACGTCAGCGCTGCACCTCTCATACCCCCACCGAGTAAGATCTGTTTTTATTTTATGATTCTGTACTTTTAATGTTCTGTATGTTTTTAACTGTCTTGTTTTTCTTTGCAGGGTTGCCTATCACTGTCCCTCCTCCTGGTTTTCCTCCACCAACAAGTGGACCCCCTCCATCTTTAATCCCCACTATGGACAGGTAATGCACCTGTAGACACCTGTACACAATAAATCTTTAGACAGGACCACTGTAAGTTCAACATCATTACATGAAACATTGGTGATTATAAAGCAAAATCTAAAATCAAATAACTGCATTCTGATATATTTTAGCATTTTGTTGTATAAAATGTTTCTAAAAAATATTTCATTCTTGTTTTATGGAGCACTTGTAGTGTTTTACACTTTAAGTCTCCGGTGCTTTGTGAATATAACTGCAGCAGTTGTGTGTTCGCCTCCGAGCATCAACATGTCAGCGACCCTCCAGTTTTTTTACTGAGACTCCCACGTCTCATGAACACAGACAGATTCTAACATAAAAAGGCTGTTGATGCTTTGAAACAAAGAAGAAAAACCTGAAACATGTAACAAAAAGCACATCATCTGAAAAACATTGTATTTTCGATTAAATTATGGAGCAGTTTTTAAATTACCAGTACAAATAATTAGGATTTAAACTAAAGTTCCCTTTTATCACAGAGTATCCTAAGATATGAGCTGTTTATCTTAAAGCAGCAAAGTTAATATGTGAGAAGACTGGGGTTGTCAGCCACATTAGCACTCAGTTAATTCCAAACTGACCATCACACTGCAAAAACTGTCTTTCTAACCAAGTTTTAAAATCTTATATCCAGTCAAAAAAATCTATTTGATCTTGTTTTGAGACTGATTTACTAAACAAGAACTGATTGTGT
>JAUBOC010000127.1:3640365-3650537 GCA_032275365.1 Anablepsoides cearensis | reverse complement strand
TTCTACATGCCTCTGATTAAGGAGCGGTCTGTGTTTACTCAAACGTAACTCCAACAGAAAGAGACATAACCTTTGCTGTAAACCCAAATGTAAAGAAAAAGAAAAAAAAAAACAGCAGAACTTTGACGCACATCTTTATGCTTCACTTAAACACAAATAAGTAGATTAGCAGTTGAGTAAAGTAGGCCATGTAAAGGAGTGAAGGACATCGCAATACTGTGCTTTCAGTGTTAACACATGACCAGAGATGAAGAAATAAGAGGTTTGCAACAAAAAAAGATGTTATCAATAGTACATGCTCAGAAACTCACAAATTATAGCTATGCAAAAAAAAAAAAAAACGTTTTAAAGTGTCTTCTTGTCTGATTTTTATGCATTTTTTATTTTTTTGCTTGTTTATGTCACTCACACACATTTTGCAAAAATGAACCGTTTTCACCAACATGTTAAACAAATCCTGAGCCCAAAAAAAGGAAAGAAAACAGGCTCTTCGTCTCTTGACATCTAAACCCAACTGAACTCAAAGAGTTTCTTGTAAGCTGTGTATGACTGAGACCCACTCACTGTGGACAGTCAGTGTGTGATTGTCACTGGTGGTGCGCAGGGCAAGAAGACATCTGATAGCCGTTTACTGAACACGTGAGTCCAGTTTGTCCGCCACAGCACTGATGTTCCACCTTGGCTCCATGAGCTCCAACAGCTTTATTTGCAGGTGTGAGACATTAAAGTGTTTTATTGTGGTCTGACTGTGCTGTGTGCTTAAGTTAGTAACCATAAAGGTGACAAAACAGTTTTTATCCGTCATTGGACTCAATTCGAGTGTTCGGTCCCCAGCTGCGAGTTTAAAAAACCACATCGGTGCTCATGGCTGGTTCTCAGCTCAACACTCCACAGGCTGATGCTAGTTAGCGGCTGCTCACCAATTCAACGGCAAATCTCCCCTGCAAACCGCAAAAAAATGAACCAACAAACAAAAATAAAAGAACTTAAGAGTGCTGGATTTGTAAACAAAAGGCGTATAGAAGGTACATTTGAGGGCAACGGTTAAAAGACGGAGGGCAAACGTAAACAGATGCTGGAGCTTTTCACGGGGAGAAATTGCTCAGGAGCATTGCAGTCTTTGCAGTTTTGAGACGGTGGGCAGCAGTGGGAGTTCTGGCCCGTCTGCGGTCCGGCTAGTCTGGTTTGAAGATGGGGATTTTAGGTAGGAACTCTATTAGGATTACCTGCAGAGGATCAAACAAACAAGCTTTTAGAGATGAAGTCACTAAAGGTACAAAACCCAACATTGTTTCTACTCACTGCTAACATTGTTCATGTTTTATTTGATCATTTTGTGCAGCTGAACACAACAACGAGCAGTGATAATAACATCCACAAATATACTCACATATTCCATCATGTTGTTGGTTTCACACTTCCTTTTACTAAGTTTCCAATGCAAACACAACTGTAAACAGAAAGACAGCGATCAGAGATTTTGTACCATTTTGCAAAGACCTGATATCAAACACTGTACTGTGATCCCATTCACACAATCACAACACACCTTGTGGTAAAGTCTGTTGTTTTCCCACTCCAAAAGTTTCTCCATCGATCTTCTCGTCTGGAAGGCACACGTGTTGTCAGACCAACATTAACGTGTAACTCAACACAACTTCCGTCTCGAGACCCACAGAGGTCCAATAAGACTCACCCTCTTGCTGAGACAGATGACGGGCCACAGGCTGAAGCCCAGCGTGCAGCAGCAGCAGAGGCAGCCACACAGGAGCCACCTCACGTTCACCGGGAGGGTCTTCCTCAGACAGCTGTTTACACGGTTTATACTGGCTTTGAATTCCTCCGGCGCCACCTAATGGAAGTCCACAGACATAAAACAGTGAGCACATTTTTAACTGAAAACATTCTTATATGTTACATTTTGAAAAAATGAACTACTACAGAAAAAGAAATCTGTAATTAGTGCTCAAGTTTTAAACTGAGATCAACTTGTTTAAAGAGACACAACAGGGCTGTAGCCACTTAAAAATGTGTAAAGCTCCCTTATTCATGACCTCTATATATTGTAAGATCTTCCAGCGATCAGAGCATGAGTATAACTCTTAGCTACTACCACACCAGACTTTAGCTTAGTATTTGTGGTCGATTAGCTTTGGTAGCCATCTTAAACTGAAAGTTAACCAAACTTGATGTACACCAGTGATTACTTTCACTAAGTTTCATAACAATTCATCCTGTTTATGGGAAATTTTACAAAGATGACTTCATGTCCATCTCCCACCCTAAAAAAAAAAAAAAAAAAAAAAAAAAAAAAAAACAGAAAAACTCATAATGAATAAAGACACTAATCTCCTTGATTAAAGAATGTATTGCAGCTTAAACATGAGTTTATAAAAGAAAGGAATCTTTGGAATCCTTTTAAAAGATCTTCTGACTGAACTTTTAATCTTTTTCAAGAAGAGAAAAAAATGTTAAACACTTTCAGCGAGAGGTCGTGCCACACGGGTTAAGCCGCATTAAATCCCAACAGTGCTGAATATTTAACCACGAGGGAAGAAAAAGCAACAAGATAAGATTATTTGCTAAAGCTGCCTTCAATTTAAAATAAAGATAGCAAATAAAGGACAGTTTTATGGCAAAACAAAGACAAAGTGCAGGAGCTACAGTAAATACAGTATGTTGGTGTGTTTTATGTGTCGTCTGCTGAGGATAAAGACAAATCAACATGAAAAACAGAGACACAATCTTTAACTTAGTTGAACTAGGACTGCTTTAAATGACCACAAACACATGGTAATGCCTAATAAATACCTAAACAAAGACACATTCCAGCCTATTATCATCTATTTTCTTTACTTGCTTCTTCCTTTCCGGGTTGCTGGTGTCTGTCTCCAGCAGTCACCGTACAAGAGGCAGGTTACACTCTGGACAGGTTCCAAGACCATCATAAGGACATTAGAGACAAACAGCCATTCACACTCTCTCACAGCCAGAGTGACGCCTGACTGTGAATACTCTGCACATAACTTGAAGCGTGCTGCACTCATGCAGTGTTCAAAATACTAACACACTAAATCCTACTTAATCTGCTACATTGTGACCACTGTTTTGAGGGAAAGGAGTGAGTACAGGCAAACATTACAAGCAGCCTTGAATTTCTTTTTTAAAGTTGATCAAATGCAAGAATGTAACCTTGCCATAAATACTTTAATGATTAACACAAAGACACTCACCTTTCCTGTAAGTGCCGAAGGAAATTCTGACTCAAATTTGTTACTGAGTCCAAACCTGTAGGGAAGCAGAAACAAACCAAAAACACCTATTACTACCCAGAAGCCTTTAGATATTTTTCTTATATTTAATGTGTATGCATCAATCAGCTACAACTACAGGATAGTTTTTTTTTTCTTAATTTGGATTTACCCCCATGTTCTGAATGACGGCTAACCCTACACCAGCATGTCACTAGTATAAACAACACAATAAGCTGATTTGTTGGCTAAAACAACTCAATATATTGTGGGTTCTCAAAACGTATTTGTCATGTTTGGGGGAAAAAAACAAAATAATTTCAACAGCCGTCTTCGTTGCTCACTAATTTAGCCTACTTTTAAGTTAGCAGCTGAGCTAGCGAACTCGGCTAATCGTTCGCCAGCGCCGGGTAGTTGTCCACAGGGACCCGCTGCATGCTGAGACTCCTTCATCGGCCACAGACCCCCGTGAGCCCCACCGGTTGCTTACACAGTGACGTGGCCGGAGCCTCGCACCACCACCGGGTCCGGTGCGTACTTGAGGAGCTGTTCTTCCGCGGCCCTGTCCTCGTCTTCTTCTTCCTCCTCTTCGTAGATCTCATCAAAGTCCTCCATCATCTCACGAAGACTCGGTGCGGGTCTCTCCCCGGTACGGACCCCGGGAGAGACGCTTCGATGAAAAGAATCGACAGGAAAAAACGTCCGAAGCGGAGAGGCTTGGCCCAAAAAGATCAAGTAGTTCAGATCGCTGACCAAGCTACGGAACAAAACATCAACATCCGCCGCAGTTACTGTTCGACACCGGAAGAAGACGGAAGACGTACTCACCGACGTACGGACGTAAGTTTACGTCTGTACGTCATTTAAAAAAAATCAACAGAACTAGCCCGGGTCTGCTAGGAGCGACTGAAAACAGGGAAGCATATTTTTTCAAATACGACATAACCGGCTGTGAACTATTTAATTAATTAATCAATCAATCAAAAGCAATTTTTTAATCAAATACGCGTTTTATTGGTCTGAAAAATATATACTTCCTGTTCCGGAAGTGAGCAGCCGGTTTGTTTAGGATCGTAAACCCTCGTGTGTTTTTGAGGATGGCGCTAACTGAAAACTTTAAGATACTTTTAAAAGTTGTGAAGGATGTATTTCCGGTTCCCACAAGCGGGATTGTCACAGTGGCTGTATTCTCGTGTGTTTTGTTTTGCATGAAGACATATTTGAACTTGACCCAGGGGATCCTCAGCATTGGGTCAAGTGTCTTTCAGAGTGGACAGGTCCACAGCCTGCTCCTGTATCCCTTCTACCACCACACTGTTGCTCAGCTCCTCCTGAACATCACAGCCCTGCTGTTGTTGTGTGGCAGCAAGGAGAAAAGTGTGGGCACTGTTCGCTTCCTGTACATATTCCTCCTGCTTTCCTCCACAACCGGCCTCTTTTACAGCTTCCTGGATTTTCTGCAGGATGAAGACATGCAGACTCACGCTGAAGGTCTGCTCCCAGTGACTTTGGCTTGCGTGGCTCTGACCACCATGCACACAAAAATGACCAAAGGTTTTCTCTGCGGAGTCAGTTTTCCTTCCGTGGCCCTCCCATGGGTCCTCCTCATGATCTGCACTGCTCTGATTCCTCGTAATGTGCTGCTCTGTAACGTCATCGCCATCCTGATTGGCTGGGTGTATGGAAAAGGATGGTTCTCTCTTCTGGACATGTCTGAGGCCAGGGCTGCAGTTCTGGAGAAGATGGTGCCGTTCAGGTTGTTGAAGAGTATCAGCGGAGGGACGTTCATTCCTGCATCCGCAGAGGAGAGGAGGAAGACCCTGCTGCCACAGATCAATCCCACTCCTGGGTCTTACCCGGTCCAAGCCTATGCTCCTTTATCCAGTTTCAACTCAAACACAACAAGGACAACCTATGAAGGCTGGCCACATTTAACCGGTTCTTTTCCTAGTCCTGCACCACCTCCCAATCTTCATGGACACGCTCATATTGTTGGACACAATCATGGACACTCCTCAGGCCAGAGTTTCCCACACAGCTGCAACAACAACCACAGTCATGGACAAAAACAGTAGTTGTGGTCATTATTGCCTGTGTGTTTATTTGTTCAATTTATCTTTATCATTAGCAAAATAAAATGCAGGTGGTAGTACCTGTGAGTTCTCATCCACGCAAACTCTTGAGCGTTACTCATTTTGTGGGATGTGGCTTTGGCAGCCATATTAAATTTAAATTTGTCACAAAAGGTGGAGGTGATACATGTACATATTTCTCCAAGGAAGGGGTGTCAAACTCACATCGTCAAGGACTGATATCCTGCAGGTTTTCCTTGTTTTTCTGCTCCAACACACCTGTTTTCTGCAAATTCTGTAGAAGCCTGTTAATCATTCATTCATGCAAAATTGCAAATCAGTGGTGTTGGAGCAAGAAACCTAGAAAACATGTTGGATAGTGACCCCCAAAGGATAGAGTTTGACACCTGTGCATTAAGGAATGCTAAATCTTTCATTTGTTTGAAGGCTTAATGAATTTAATACTGTTTTTATATGTATTGTTATGACTGTTTAGTTTTACAGCAGTTCATTTAAGGACTTTCTAATGTAAACTAATAAATCAAATGTTTTTTCTGCTTTTATAGTTTGCATGTAAAAATGTAATTGGTTTCTTTTGTTACTTTTACAAATAAATGTTTTTACTATCATTTTTACTTGGAAGATAATGCTGTGAAACAATCAGTCATTCAGTTTTATTCACACTTTCACTGTCATTCTGATCCCAAACTTGTACAAGAAAATAAACAGTGGTGACCGAGACCCCCGTGTCCTGCAGATCCTGGCCTTCATTCATAAATAAAGGGCTCATTCTTCCCAAGTGTCTCCATAGATATTCTTCTTCACTGAAATGCAAGATGGAGAAAACATTAATTCTTTATTTAAATAACAACCTCCTTAATCTCTCTGCAGCAGCAGCAGCGTACCCTCTTTCCTTGGTCTTTCTGGCTCCTTCTCTGAGGACGCTTTAATCATTGTGTCAGCTTTCTGATTGAGCATCACCTCGTAGTTCTCCCTGTTTTTGAGTCTAAGGTTTTCATAGAGGATGGACTTCTTCTTAGGCTCCTCCTCCTCCTCCTCATATGACTTAACTGAAAATAACAGAAACACAAAGATAGATATATTTGCTCTGAAGTTTATTTAAAAAAAACTATAAAGTGGAAACTATGGTCACAGGTGAGCTCAGTTTTACTACCAGCCAGAACATGTGCATCCTGCTCCATGTTGATCCATTAGACTAATGGATTATTATACAAAAGTCTGACTAGCAGGAAAACTTACTACTGGACAAAATCAAAACATTTTTAGCTTGAATTCCTAATGAATATTTAAACAATGTCTGTTAAATTTTTGGCCATCTGCAAATTTTTTTTGCTTCATTAATAAAGTTATGACCTTTATTTAGTGTATGTGTGTGTGTGTGTGTGTGTGTGTATTAGGTACCTGGAGAGCTAAAGTCATCTGGCCTGCCCATCTCCCCATCATCACTGGTGAAGCTGGATGGGCTGCTTTGTGTGTCTGCCGGTTGAAACATGTTGGTGTCATATGAAGGGACGTTTGGGTCACTCTGCTCCGACGGAGTGCTGAAACTAAGAGGCAAAGCAGAAACAAGCAGCAACAAAAAGCTTCAGAGTCAGATGCTGACAGAAAATACCGTTGACGCAACAGGCCGGTATTTAATTGAATATTTTGGTCATTTAAAAGTGTTCAGGGAAAAATAAATTTAATTTCTATAAAACACTAAAATGAGCCAATTTTTAACTATGCATAGCTTTTATGTAGAACACAGATTTAAAATTGTCAAAATATCCCTTTGATGAGCACGAACGGTGGGCGTGTCCCACTCACCTGTATTGAGACATTCCTGTCCTCTGTCTCATGAGTTCTCCCATAGGAGAGTTTGGTAGGTTTTTGAACTTTTCCTGGCACTTTTTCATGTAGGAAAATTTCCCTCCGAAGTAGCCACAGGTGGCTGCAACTGTGACACAAAACATAACCCCATGTTATTTTAAATCCAAATGGTAAACAAGTTTGTTTATGCATTTGTTTAACTGTACATTTTGTGTTGTGTTGAACCATGAACTTACAGGCCACTTTAGGTAGAGATCCAAACCTCGGTGATGCAGACAAAATCCCTACAAAATTCAACAAAAAACATTTGTAACCAGTTTAAAGCTCAATAAATGACCAAACCAAAAACAGGCTGTGTAAAATTAGCATATTACCTCTTGAAACTAAGTTCTGAGTGATAACCATGCTTATGACGGAGAAGGGAAGAGCTGTGAAGGGAAATAAAAATAACTTTCAAAAAGTCAAGCGACAAAGAAATTAAAAACTGTTAGTCTGACATCCATGCAAGAACTTACCTCTGTAATAAAAGCTCTCCGTGTTGCACTCCTTCAGCACCCTCATCTCCTCATCTGTGGGGATGTAACCTGCACCCAGCACATCCTGCAGACCATCACACATCTTCAGTCAGGAGTCATTTCATTCTGAATCGCCTAATCATCTAAAATAGTCTGTCTATCTTAGAAAAAACAACATAAAGTCACGATTACACACTGTTTATAGTTTGTGTAAAATACTAATACCATTAAGATATATTTTTAACTTTAAACTTTGTTACAGTTTTCAGTAAAGTGGCAAGATTAGCTGAACATCCAGAAAAAACACTTTTCTTTATGTCTTTTTTAAACAATAACCCACCGTCCACTAATTGACACACCAGTGAAAGTAAATATTGGAAGTAAATAAAAAGTATTTCAGATAATCAAAAACACAGCAAAGATAGGTGACTTTTTTTGTTTGTTAATCTGCACCAGATACTTAATTCTCACAGACAGTTTCCCCCACAAACTGATGAGATTAAAACATTAAAGTAAAGCCTTCCTGATAAGTCTTGTCTGCTCTTCATCCACCAAAGTCAGTGTCACCTAGCATTAGCATGTTTGCACCTCTAAGGCTTGTGTGTTTGTTTACCTTCGGAGATTTGCGCTGCCGCTCCTCCGTAAAACTCCCGGGGGTGGACATGTTGACGCAAGGCTTGCACTTGACTAAATCTTTAAAATCGTGCACATTAATAACGTTTAAGTCATTCAGCTGGCTTGTTTATTGTTTTGGGACAAAGTCATGGCTCCTGCGCTGCTGATGTAACCCGGAAGTGAAATAAAATCCTAATTAACCTACCGCTTAAAATGTTCTTGCCATTCTTAGTTTATAAAAGGAGAGACATATCAATATTAACTGGATGTAGAAAAAAAAACAGCTAATTTTTTATTTGTTTATTTAGTCAAATTGGCGTCTTTTATTTTGAAACTTAAAATCGCATTTGAAGGAGTCTACTCCTTGTCAATTGCATATAAACTCCTTGTCAATTGCCTCTCTTAGCTCCACCTAGAGATCATAGACCGTTATTACAGTCATATTACAAAATACCAGCAAATCATGTCTGCACGGAAGTGGCTTTTTATGTCCAGCTGTTGAAAATGAGTTACAATGTCTTGCTGAAATATTCAAGGCCTTCACAAAACAAACAAACAAACAAAACAAACAAAAAAAAAATCTGTCTGGATGGGAGCATATGCTGGTAAAGGTGCTGTCCCAGATGGGTAAGGTGCCAGTGGAAGAGGCATCCCTATACCGTCAGAGGCGGGATTTGCTTTTGAACTGTCCATTGATTTAAATAATAATAATAATAATAATAATAATAATAATAATAATAATAATAATAATAATAATAATAATAATAATAAAAAATGTAAGTTTTAAATATAGTTCCCTATTTTCATAAGTATGGAGGATGTGGCATCTTTGCCTTCCAAATAAAATTTATGACTATAGAATAGATTTCCACTTTACCTCAAGCCATTTTAAATTCAATAAAGTTTCCCTTTGTTAATCCCAAAGGGAAAGTAAAATCAGTTCAGACAAGACAGTCACATATCTGGATTGTGTTAAAATATGGTTTCTTAGCTGAAAATATCACATACCACCAATTTAAGTAAAAATTTCAATGCGTTTTCACTGTTTTAAATTTGCTGCTGTACTCAAAATTTAGTTGTCTTTGAGACAGGAATAAAACCAACAAACACCAAACACTTTAAAAAGTTTGGCCAGAATAATTAGGCGCAGTAGCGTTGCATAAAGCCTAGGTGATGCTGCTGCACTTATAATTCAACAATAAGCACTGCAGTTCTCATCCTTTCCATACTTGCATTTAAATAAAAACAGTGTTTGCATAATATACTGAAAAACCTAAGTATATAGCTGTGAGTTTAATTATTTTTCTGAATTTATCATCCTCTTAAAAGTACCGCCTGTCAGCAGAGAGCTGAATGTTTGGTCATCTGTGTGGGTGTCTGTCTGTGAGTGTACCTTCTGCAGGGATGAGGCAAAACCAGAGCAAGGAGGGAGGGTTGATCTTTAGACAGTCTGGTGGGACCACTAGTAAAAATAATAACCAAAGGAATCACCCATGACCATCGGATCTCCCCTTCCATGGAGCGTTAGCACATTAATTTGTCCTGGACTGACTCTAAACTGCCATCAACAGATTTATAAATTGGAACTTGGGTCACTGATGTTCCAAAGTATTGACCATTGAGTTATTATATTAGGAAATTCAATAAACTGTTGGTCCAAAAATAGAAAATGGCCACATACACAAAACTCAGGTTGCGCCTGAATGAATTAGGCTACATCCTGCACCCATAGACTATTTCGCGGATACCGCCATCTTTGCCTAGCGCAAAGCATCGTGGTCCAGTTTGGGGGCATCTGGTGCCGGTGTGTGTACTAAATGCCTGAAAAGATGTGGTGTACTGTGTGTTTTACCTGTGTATATGTGCAACAATGATCAAACAAGTTTAAA
>JAUBOC010000127.1:3588982-3612362 GCA_032275365.1 Anablepsoides cearensis | reverse complement strand
TGGTCCACACGAGTTTGGAGGCTGAGTTTGTGTGTGTTTGTGTGTGTGTGTGTGTGTGTGTGTGTGTAACACATAAACACATGAACGCATGCATGTGCTAGTCTTAAAACTCTAAAAAAGTTGATTCATTTAAGTAATTCCATTCAAAAAGTGAGACTTATATATTATATTCATTCATTCAACACAGACTGATATATTTCAAATGTTTATTTATTTTAAATTTGATGATTATAACTGACAACTAATGAAAACCCCAAATTCAGTATCAGAAAATTAGAATAAGGTGAAAAGGTTCAATATTAAAGACACCTGGTGTCACACTCTAATCAGTCAATTAACTAAAAACACCTGCAAAGGCCTTTAAACTGCCTCTAAGTCTAGTTCTGTCCAGTGTTTTTCAACCCTGGTCCTTAAGGCAAACTGTCCTGCATGTTTGGATGTTTCCCTGTTGCAGCACAGCTGATTTCAACTGACAACTAATTAACAGGCTTTTGTTGAACTGCAATCATCTGAATCAGGTGTGTTAAAGAATGGACTTCAAATTACTTGAAAATTATATTTAATCTTTCCCAGATTGTGAACATCAGTCGTTCCTTCCGGTCTGATTTTTATTATTTTTATTTCAAATTTAATTTATTTTATTTATAACCTTAAAACTGAACATTGACAAACATTTTTCATCTCATGTCTGTGCATCGACTTCTTTACCCCTATGTTATAACTTTATGTGCTTCTTTTTCTTTCGTCAATTCCTCTTCCAAAATAAATCTTACATAAGTCTTACATAACCTGACCAAGACAATCTGTGGTTGCAGTAAACACTAGCAACTGAGGAAAATAAAAAAATAAAGGAAAAATAAATAAAGAGGGATTGAAGCTGCCTCAAAGAGTGGTGAATCACATCTATTTTTGAGATGCTTTTTTATGAACTCTGGCAATCTTATTTTTCATTTTGAAGCCACTGTGTGATCATTCTCAGTGAGTCACTGCTCCAATATTTTGGTCCTCTGTTGCCTTCAGCATCCAGCTCTACTATCCTCATGTTCTCTTTCATGTCCACTCTCTCCTGTCTAAACTCCTCTCTGCATCGGACTGTTTACGTAAAGGTCAGTGGAGCCGATCCCACAGTCTTCAGACTCGTATGCATTTCCGGTCAAGCCTGCCATCTTCTCCTGGGGTGCAGAGTCTGGCCAGAGAAGTCTGGACAGCAGGATACTGTCTGTCCCAACAACAGAGGCCCTGCCAAAGGCGTGGCGGCAGGAAATATACCATTCTTCTGCGTCTATTTCTGACAGAAACATCACAAAGGTCTATGTGGAGCTGAAGGCGTTTGGAGACCTTCAATATGAGTTTTGGACGTTAACGATGCTGGCACAAGCTGTAAAACCGTTTATTTGAGACACTTTTTAAACATGCAATTTACTTGTCTGACCTCCAGGAATCCGATGACCACCACTTCGGCGGAGTCAATGAAGGCCTCAACGGCATTTTTGTCATTAAGCCTGAGAAGATCAGCATCTGAAGAGAAAAACAGGCAAATATATAACTGCTCAGACTGTACAGCATCGTTTTGCCTCAGCAGCATCAACACATCTACAGCCATATTGAAGCAAAGTAAAGCTACGTAAAGAAATGTCAGAATGCTAACATCAGTAGATTAACATTCTGATAATGACTTGTAACACATACAACTGCCTTTGTATTGAAATTGCATTTTCACACACATTTAGGTGCAGAAACATCCAGGTGAAAGGTTCAATAATTTACTCAGTAGCTAAGTGGTAACTACTTATAAGGCAGTGCTTGAAGGGTACCTGCAGGGACCAGGTTTAATTGTGAAGTGATTTGTTACCCTAAACTCAGAGCATGTAACTGATAATTACTAGTTAGGTACATGGTATTTACCCAAGATGTACCTGGTACTTACCAGGTACTTATGAGTTAGAGGTCTCATATGTGGTAGGTATCTAGTATAAATCAGGTACATTTCTGATACTTACCATGTGTGTATCCAGTAGATAAGAATGACTGGTACAAGAGATGGGAAAGTTTTTAAAGTAAAATGTTCAGTAATGGTGAGTTTTTGTTTAATGCAACAAAATCATATTTAACAATAAAGTGTGGGGCAAAATAAAAATATATATTGTCAATGTAAATCACATAACACATAACATGTTTTCATTATTTGGCTCACATTGTAAAATCCTAGTTAAAACTTTTCTACTATCTGTCCAATTGACCACAATGGAAATAAGCTTTGTGCTTTGTTGTGTCATCCATTTATGCTAAATGCTGTTATCATTTATGCATAATAAATACAATGAATGAATTATTAACTTTAAAATGAAAGTAAACAGTTATGAGTTTATTACTGCTGTCATAACAGGACGGATCAAAGTTTGACTCTCATCTGAGCCTTTATGGGAGTTTTTATTTTTATTTTTTCTTCTTTCCAGGATTTTCGTTCCTGATATGTTGGAAGTAGCTGCTTTTTCTTATGTGTATCTAATTTTAGTTTATCAGCAATTACTTCTACTGGTGTTAATGATAAACCAAATGTATAAATAACTGAAAAAATAAGGCTATTGTGGATGAAATTAAACAATGTCACTACCCAAAGCCAACAGTATTTGAGTACAAATCATTGCTGCGACCAATAAAAATGTTATACAATATGTAACCACAATAACATTATAAAGATAAAGCATCACAAGATTTATAAGATTAATTTTCAGATATCTATCAGTCACTTTACTGCTCTATGGGAACGCCTGTAGAAAACGGCCATAAATGACTGAGAACTCATTCAAATATTCTGAGAAACATGATGCAGACAGCAGTGGCAGAAATAAAACACTCTTTAAAGAACATATTAGATAAACCATAAAACAATTTACCTTTTTCTGTGGCAAAAACAGGAGACACCAGGAAGGCCAAAAACAGAGTAAGCAGCATGTTGTCAGCTCACAAAGTGGGAGGTGAATTAAAAAGCCTAAAAAGAGGAAAGAATAAGCTGCGCACAAACTCTTGTGTCACCTCCGTCTCTGATTGTCACCACATGGCACACATGCAGTTTTTGAGGTTTATGATTGGAAGCTTTGTGGGAATCAGCCAGGTGCTCCTGCTCCGTTAGAGGAACAAGGATGTTGGACTACGTGTCACTGATCCACAGGAGACACGTGTGCCTGAGTGTTTTATAGTATATAAAAAGATATTTATAATGATATATTTAATATGTGACACATCACATCAAACAGAGAAATTAAGTCAAATCTGGTCCAAAAGACCTGATTTCTGGCTTTAAAGCTACATTTTAATAACACAAGGGGTTCCCCAGACAGGCCCTGATTTGTCTTCCTAATCATAACCCATTGATTTTTGGTCTACATTCCATGTTTAGGTTATTCTAATTAGAAATTCTTGACATAATTTTAAAGAGGAAACTTCAAACAATATTTGGATATTTGGGGCAGACATTATAAAGTTTTTTTCTTCCTTCTTCTCGCTTTCAATTAATGATATTATGTTTGTGTTGTGCTGGAATTAGTTTTGTTTTTAATTAAATGAGAAAAAAAATATAAGAAAAATTGTTATTTTAACAGGTAAGTAGCCTGGTAAAAACCAGCCCTTTTTTCTTTGCTTTGCTTCGTACAGAGGGGCAGTGAAGGGAAACAGTCCCGCCCCTGCCACTAGGGTACCATTAAACATATTATAACAATAAAAACAAGGAAATAATAAATAAAATGAACAAAGAAAAAAAGTTAAATTAAAATATTATTAAGAGCTAGAAGGAAAAAAAACTGTTTTGTTAGCTCACAGGGAAAATGACAAAAATTCAAGTCTTTTTCTGTTCAAAATAGTTTTTTGTAGCTACCGCTTCATAAAAATCCATTAAGATTATATTTCAAACATTTCATTTAAACATCCTGTAAGGTTATTATAATTGAAGAAAATGCAACCATTTAAACCTGTGCACTAAAGCAGCCTAATTCTCCACTTTGTGTCTTAATCCTTTGTTTGACGTGATGAGTCACATGTGTGCAACCTGACAAACCTTTAATGTACTTTTTTTAACATTTGTTTTTTTTTAAATGTGCCACTTTAATTTTAAAGAATGTCCGGCTGCAGTAAGCACCTGAAAACTGTCCAACAAATAAAGGAGCTGTACTTTTATACTTTCACCACACGATGGAAACAAATGCTACACATTCATCGGCAGCAGAAAAAGCCCATTTTTCACCAACATTACTGTGGTGTCGCAGACATATGCACATATCATCAGCCATTTCTGTCTAACATATCTAAAATTCTGTTTGTTTATTTTGTAAAGGGATGTTTAGAAATCCATCATCACTTTCAAAAATAGTCAAATGGACTGGAGATAGAAAAATAGGAAAATGTCACACGGTTCAGTATTTGAAGCAGATTTTTATCTTTAAATTATCACTGAATTGCCTGGTATAACACTATGAAGTTTATGAGCTTAAACAAATGGAGATAAAAAAGATTGTTTTTAATGATGCACAAAAGGATATAAAAAGCTTTAGAGACAAAACCAATTAAACATGATTGTGCGAGACAAAAAAACTGGCTTCAGTAGCACAAACAATCAAATTGTCTCAGTTCTCCTTTGGGATTAATCAAGTTTTCTGATCCTGAGTTCTCTCTGTGTGGGTGGTCCCACAGCTGACATGTTTACATGCAGGCAGTGTTGAGACGTTCGCAGAGAGAGCAGTGATGTAACGCAGGTGCACTTAAGGCAAACAGATTACTACTTTTAACACCCTAACCAAGTTCTCTGTCAACATTCAGTTACACAACCTGTATCCCCGTTAGGCTTCGACACAGCCTCGGTGTGTGTGAGAGCAGCTCAGAGGCTGTGGGCGAGCGTCTTCTGACTCTGTTTGTTCGGCTTAAATACAAGACTTGGCAACAAGAAAAGGAAAAGAAGCGACTAGTCAAAGAGGCGGATTATTGACGCTAGGTGGTGATTAGGAAAAAAGTTTAATTCAAGCAGAATTTAATCCAAAACAAAGTAAATGACTAAATACAGACAGGAACAACTCTCCTGAAAAAGAAAAATATGTTATTTTGACACAAACAGTCAAGCACGGTGGTGGAGAGGTGATGATTTGGGCTTGTTTTGCAGCTTTCAAGTCAGCCATGAACGTCTCTGTAGACCAAAGTATTCCGGAGTCAAAGGTCAAAATCTTAATCTGACCAATTTTTAACCTTATCTTTTAAAATAGGTTAAAATTGCCCCAAAATGAAGTCAGACATTGTTAACATTCTGAATTTTTTATTCAGTTTTTCAAACCCTGTCTACATTTTGGTTTCGATTTACGTTTTGCCAATAAATCCTGCTTTATCTAATATTAATATGCAACAGAAGATTAGTCATTTTAAGTGAGCTGTAATATGTAAAATCTATTGAAACATGAGATACTCACACAAACTATTTAGTCTGCTTCCTTATCAGACACTAAAACAAAGAGGCTGTACTGTATCTCTGCATTGCTTCTCCATTTGTCAACCCAAGTTTTCTGCATTTGATGTCACGGTTAAGTGCCTTCTGGTAAAAATCCCATTAGGAAGTGACTCAACATTGTCTAAAAAGAGTCTTGCTTCTCCCAGCAACAACTTCTAGCTGAGTTGTTGACTGAGTTGTCAGGAATATTTATTCTTGATCCTGATTTGGAGTCAGACTTCCTGTAGAGGGCCAACGTGATACAAGGAGAAAAAAGAAAAGGCATGACACATCAGGGGTGCTGGATTTTTACCATCGCTTTTTATATTATTCCAGCTCAGGGAGAATATTTTTATATTTTATATTCTTAAGTATATATATCTATACGACGGCTATTCAGATTTCAGGGACTCCCGTGGGAAATTACCTGATGTAAACAGCATCAACAAGTATGCAAAGAAAAGCAGTTTGTGGTTGAAACAGACTGCAGTTTGAGTGGCAGCCTGGTGACTCAGAGCTTAGATTTATGAATTGCAAATGTGTCATTTTGCTGAAGCTTTCACAGCACACAGAATAAATTAATAAATTCCACTTGTGCACACACATTCACGCATATATCACAGCAAATAATGCAGGAAATACTGTATATTTCACACTTAGTAATGCAAGTGCCTGACGTTTTAGACCGACTATTTTGTTTTTTTATTGGTGCTTTAAGGCAAAATAACAACGTCCAGACGATTTTAAATAGCTTCTGACTGCCAAGAGGAGTTTTTATTATCAGCAATGCAGTCATTAATGTTTAGAGTTTGGAGAGTAATAACACAGAATAATATATATCCACTCTAAGTACAGAGCGTGTGACGTTTGTGACTTAATCCTTCAGCCATCAGCTATGAACCTCTGCTATTTTTACTCCATGCACCTGTAAATACACTTCAGAGCAGCTGAACTTAGAAAGTGGATCCAAAGTAAATTTTGGAAACACACAAATGACTCTTGCATAACATCATTAAATTTTTACTGAACCATAAGGCTGACAGTCTTTACTTTTAAGACTTGTCTTTTATTCTCTCTCTGTTACTTCGTAATTTTGTGCTTGTGCTTTTTTCTTCTTCTCTTTCTTCTCTCTAAGTTAGGATTGCTGGAAGTCAAACCACATTTCCTCACTCTGCTTCTGTTTTTACTCTCTACTCTCTGTGTTTGAATTTGAAATCATTATTTTTATTATCTATTATTCCTATTTATATTATTATTATGTCTTCTCAGTGCCCTGAGAAAATTTTGTTGTGAATTGATGGAGTTAATGTTCACAAGAATGTATTTGTAACACTAAATCGTTGTAATTTCATCACTCCTATAGAGTTACTGTTTTACACCACAGAAAAGTAATTTTAACACTAAACTGGTGTACTTTAAAAACTGTTCTGGTGTTACTGTTTACACCACAAATGTAGTTTTAACACTAACCTAATGTAATTTTATAACTCTTATAGTTATTTTTTATATATAGTTTTAATTCTTAATTGGTGTTAATAATTTTAACACATTTATAAGTGTTAATTTAACACTGAAGTAGTGGTTCCCATATAAACTCTGTACAAGTGTTAATTTTAACTTTGATAGGCTTAAATTTACACTTTCAAATTTGCTGTGTATGTAAAAAATGTGAAATAAAGTTAATTGAATATTTGTTTGGAAATAAAGTAAGAGCTGAAGGGAGGTTAGGCCAACATTCATACTTTTATTTTATTTTACAATTTAGTTAATTAGGCAAATTCCACTGGGCCTGAGGGCAACCTATTGTACATACTTTTGGGGGTGTGGGGGAAACTGGCGTACCCAGAGAAAACCCACACCTACATGGGGAGAACACGCAAACTCCACCCAGAAAGGTCCCAAGCTGAATGTGGAATTCGATCCAGCAATAGGAGCAGGGAAAGACGATGACTGAGCTTGTGACTCACACAAAAACACCCACACACAATAAAAATCTGAAATAATAATAATAATAATAAATTTAATTTGTAACGCACTTTTCATTAACAAAAATCTCAAAGTGCTACAAAAAAAAACTGTTAAAAGTAATAAAACCAATGGTAAAATCACGCTGAGGAAGAATAGGCTTGATTAAAAATAAAAGTCTTCAAGCCTTTTTTAAAGTCAGCCAATGATTGTGGTGCAATGTGAAATCACAGATCAATCATCTTCTCGGACACACTCCCAACCCCACTAATTCATTTTGACTGTTTTATGCAATAAAGTAGGAAGTATAGAACTTGACAATAGCTTTGCCGATAGATGAAAAGAAGTTTCTGACAACGTGCTTTTCTACTTTATTACTGGCATTCAAATGCATTTTTAAATATCTCAGTGTCAAAAAAAACATGAATCCTTTGATAAAAATAGCTGCCAACGACTCTTTGGAGCCGAACTCCTTACAGAGGTCTCTGACCAAAGCTATGTGAATGCCTTTGATCATTCTACGACTGAGGTTGTTTGTGCAAGAGACAGGGATCTCTTCTGCTGCTCTGACAACTATTGGCTGGATTCAATCCACAAACTTTTCCAAATACAGAAAATTCACAAGGGTGGACATTACATTTTAAAGCACAGAAGAAATAATGAATGTTTACATCCATAAAGCGTGCTGCGCGCGACGTCAGCTTTTATTCGTCTGCGCATGTGTACAGAGCCTGTATTCATACACACCTGCAGAGAGCACACGTATGTAAAAGCTTATAAAATTAAAGTTGTGGATGGAGTTATAAATTTGATCTCAATATTTAAAAACCTGGAAGTGAATAATGCATCACATCCCATTTTTCTCAGAAAACACAAAGCATAAAGATTTATGTGTGATTCTACAAAATTTATCCTTTTTTACTGGTTTAAATTCTTTAATCTTTAGAGAAAATCCTTCAGAATAAATGTTTTGTGTTTTAAAGACCAACATCTGTGAATGCATTGGGCTTTAGAAACTAATCACTATTCCCCCCCCCCCCTCAAAAACATTTAGTCTATTTTAAGAAAGGACACAGTGAGAGAGACCAGTTTAGGTTTTGCATTATGTAAACCTTTTCCACATGACGGAGAGAATTAAGGTGAGGATTAGAGGAGAGGGGGGGAGACGGAGTATAAAAGAAGACAGCAAACACAGAGGAGACAGACAAAGACTGAAGCTGCACCAACCAGAGGACAAGTGTCTTACTAAGGAGACAGAAAACAGAGACTGAGGCTGCAAAAGACATCATCCAGAGGACAAGTGTCAAACAAGTAAGATCACTACTCTAACACAGCACAGCTTCACTTCTTCATCTAAGAAACAAAAGTTACATTCTGCAGTTGATTATTTACTTTTTGACTTGTAGCCTTTGAACTCATCCGGCACTAAATTCCTATAATTAACATTGTTTTATTGTGGATGTTGAAGACGCAGTACTGAGAACGATGTTTTGGAAGGAATGGAATGCTTTTGAATGCATTTTTTTTATGGGGAAAATATTTATAAGAAAATTAGTTTAAATGAGTGAAAACCAGAAGTCATACGTTTCATCTCTAGAATGAGCTAAATGTTTTTGATGATATATGAATAGTCTGAATAGTGCAAGTATATATTGTATGAATGCTAATTCAGCACATCATTAAAATGACTACAAATGTTAACTCCCATTCTTCCATCTTGGATTGGTTAGATCAGTTTCATTTAAACAAAGATATTCTGCTTTTATAGGCAGAATTCACCAAATAAGGAAAATCTGATCTCGAGAAAGCATTGCTGTGAATATAAATCTAGAAGATGAGGCATAAGAGCGGGAAATTATAGACGAAACAGCAATAATAGGTCAATGTTACCTTTAAGCAAAAATCCATGTGTGCACACAGTGAGACCCGTGGAAAGTCAAGAAACTAGCTTTAAATATGATTAAATGTACAAAACTTTGTATATATTAGTTTAGTTAAAGCAACTGTTTGACAGAGAAAATTTTTTTTAATTAGTTGCCAAAATCTTTTTACACTTTCTGTTTATTGACATCCAGTTTATAGCAGTAGGTGTATTTATTTTAGTCTGTGATATTATGTAACATTCTGGTTTGTAGTTGTGTACAAACCTGAATAATCCTAAAAGCAGTAGGTTATAAAAATAGACAAAGCTCTTTGTGCAACAGGGTCTTACAGGTGCTTAAAAAAACCTTCTTCTTATAGTTTGACCCACTCTGGTCGAGTTATATCATGGAAGCTGGAAGTAATTAAGGGCTTAGAGGAAGAGAAGTGGAGGGTTTAATAACATGTTCTTGGTTCTGTTTTTATCCAGACTTTAAACTATGGCAGACGCAGCCGTCGCAACACCTGCTGAGAAGAAGGCGCCACCCAAGTTCAAGCAGAGGACCACGCGCACATTTAAAAGCAAGGCTCCAAAACCGGGTCAGAAGGGGTAAGACTACATGAAACTGGCCTTTCTTAAAGGAATGCATTCCACCCGCTGATGTGTTGTGGATCAGCTGCTCAATATCTGTAAAATTATCTGGTTGCAAAGCTGCGCCAGCCATCTTGAATTGAGGTTGACTTCAACAAATCAGAGGTCAAATGATATTTTGCTAACACACGCACATAATTAATGATATGAAGGCATTTTATTTTAATAAACTTCATTTATGTGAAGTTCTCGGCTTTTGCCCAGAACAGTATTAAAGGCTTTAAAATATTAAATGTTTATGATTTAGGCTGGAAAAACCAGTGAAAAAAAATCCCAGGTTGAGGGATATGCTTGATCTGGTTTCAGGTTTGGAGACGACATCCCCGGGATGGAGGGTCTTGGCACAGACATCACGGTGATCTGTCCGTGGGAAGCTTTTGGGGACATGGAGCTGAGCGACCTGGCCAAATATGGAATCATCTAGAGCTTCGTTTTACACCAAAGAGCTTCCTGAGACAACCTGGGCTCAAACCTGCAGCTGCAGGATTACAAAGCAGCTGCACTGAGCTCCAACCACAGCCCATATAGAGCAGTGTTTCACAAACTTTTCAGCAAGAGATCTGAGCCCCCAGTTGTTGTTAGTAGTCATTTTTAAATGCCAATAATTCTGATTTTTTTTTTGGACCACACCTTGATGTTTCAGGACCCCACTGTGGGCCCTGACCCTAACTTTGGGAACCACTGCCAGACTCAACATGTTTTCTCTCCACTCCTCCTCACCTGCGCTGTTCTCCAACATGTCAAACACTATGAACTGTGAACAATGCATATTTGAATTTTATTATAGGCTTGACTTTTTCCTTCCTCTCCTCCTGTCTCCATCACCTTCCCTCTCTTTCCTCTTGTGCAGCTTTCATTGACATGTTTATTTTTTATGAATTCTATAAATGTCATAAGAACAGACTGTTTCTGATATGTTAGGGGAGAGGAAAAAGTTCAAGAAACAGTGTTTTTGGGGACACATTAAGACGTTGATGTCTTATGATCGATGCAGACAACAGTAAATGTAAAGAAATAATATTTGCACATGAAAATAGTTAATGTTGTAATAGATTGTGTTGAGTGACTTCATTATATTGGTTCTGAGGACAAAATATTTGATTTATTACATGAATTTCTAATAAACTATGTACACAAAACTGTGAGGTTTCATATTGTTTGTTTTTTAGCAAAAGAAATTTCAAGAACCAGTGGATGGATTTGAATAAAATAAGCCTGAAAAACAATATAGAAATAAACTGCTAACAATTAGCTTAGCATGGAGGAAGATTTCTGCTATTTATCTGAGGAAACACTGTGATGAAATCTGAGGCCTCAGAGGTCATTTTGACTCCAGGGCAGCAGAGTTAATTCTGACTGGACCGATAAGCTAACGGCTAGTCAGAGGAAAGACCCAAGTGGATTGCTGCCACCTAAAAGTATCTCCTAGGTTTTACATTACAAAATGTATTTAAAAACTAATGCTGTGTTCACATCAAAAACGTGTCCAACACTTTAAGTTGGACACTTGTGCACTTTGAGGTCAGACGCACCAAATAATTAATTCATAATTAATCCACCAGGTCATTCAGAGGAGCTCTGAGTTTGGAGTTTCACCACTCCAGGAGCTGCGAGCTGACAGGGCTCACCTTCAGAACTATTTTTGTCCCGAGCCCAGTTTGACGAGACGCTGACCCGCATCTCCTGCCAGGACACCGACAGCAGGCACTCGAAGAGCTCCCGTCCATCAGTCTCAGGTTAGTGGACATCATTCAGGAAACCGTCCCCCACCTCACACAGCGGAGTCTCTCTGATTGGTTGACGTGCCGTGTCGAGCAGCAGTTCAGATTTTCCAACTCCAGCGTTCAACTCCAGCACTTCCTGAAGTGCGTCCACCATAGACTCTGCGTGTAAACCTGACGCTCAAAACGCGCTTGATGTGAACGCAGCATGGTTTGTGTAAAAGCGCAAATAGGGTCAGCAGCAGATAGCTTTAGCACACAACAATAATCCACTTTGGCTGTCAGCACGTCAATCCAGTCAAAACTAAACTTTCTTTCTCCAAACTGAGGCTGTTAAAGAGCCATCCACAGCAGGTAAGATATTAACTGTTCACAGCCTAAAACAGATCAGCTGTCACTTCCAGCTGAGGTGCAGGATTTACAAAGAAAACAACCAGGAAGCTCAACCACAACAAAACATTTTATATAAAACATTTTTATATCGACATTCAATAACAAAACAAAAAGCAAACATAATGGCAGTCAGAGGGATTCAGACAGGACGGAGGGACTGATCGTTGAAACCATAGAATCTATGAAGAATGACCACGATGATCATATAATACAGGGCCAAAAAAGCCACGACCGGAAAAATCAAGCTGCCAAATGGTTTTTCTTTCATTTTTTTTTACAGAGGCCATTTTGTTTTGTTGTTAGGCCTTTTTTCTCTTTTTTTGCCAAACAGCTCTGTGCTCTTTTGTTGTGTTGAACCGCGAGCCGCCCATCTTAAAGTTTAGTGGTAAAACATGAGCAGCTGGACTCAGCTGCTCAGCAGTCAAATGGGAAAAGATAAAAGATTCATGCAAAACTCTTTTTTTTTTTTTTACTTGGTAATTATCACTCATGCTGGTTTGTCCATGCCTTCAGTGGCTCCAAAAGTCCTTTATGTATTTATTTCTTTTTATTTTCTTATTATTATTTTGTTTTCTAGCACTTTTCAAGTTGGGAACCAGAACATGCTGGAAACCTCACATCTTTGGCTGGTGCCTTTTCTGTCTTTGTTTAGTTTTTTTTTATTTAATCCAGAGCACATTCTTTATTGATGTTAAAACATTATTAAAATTAAATAAAATAAAAAAAGTTACATGATATAAGATAAAAAAATGGTGAATGTCCTTTATGTTTATCTAAGGGTTGGGAAGTGGAAAAAGACAAAGAAAATGGTTTAAAAAGTCCCATTTTTTTCTCTTTTGTCAGACATGAATGTGATCCTGCATGTGTTTAACACTTTCAGACATTTTACTGCGTTAGCTTCAAACAAACCCGGAGCGAGCACACTGATCAGGCTGAGAGATTATATCCACTGAAATGTACGTAATCTGCTTTAAAAAGAAACAAAAACTAATAAAGACCATTAAAAAAATAAAAGACAAAAGAAAGGAACACAGTTGATTTGAACCAAAGTGCGACAAACTGATTCTCATTCATTCCACCTGTTTTCATCAGTAAAATGAAACCACACACACAAGCGCGCACACACACACACACACACACACACACACGTGCAAAGTAAAATAAATCCAGCTGTTTTTGTAAATTGTGAACAACATCATGCTGGCAGATCCTATGACCAATCAACAACAATAAAACAACAGCAATAAAAATAATATTCATATTATAAAAAACAACAACAAAACAAACATACTGAACAAACTAAAGATTACTGAGAAAGAAAACAATTTTGGTGATATTACCTGCATTCTTTTTACTACTCAGGTAAGGTCTCAGTTCAAAAAAAAAAAAAAAAATGCAAAACTTAAAGAAAAAAAATCAGCATCTCACTGAAGAACACACACACACATATATATATTCAAAAAACAAAGCAGACAATGTAAAAACTAAATAAGGACAGCTATAGGATTGTGATAATAACACAAGTAATATATATTTATACTTTTTTTTTAACGGCAGAAAAATGTGCTTTCTACAAATCTTTGGAACACAAACAAAAGGCCAAAATTAAAGCCACGTCTTAGAAATCCAGGGTACAAGAAATATAGAAATATGCACAATAGTGATGTGTTTTGCATTTAAGTCGTCACTAAAAAGTCGCTGACTGAATCTCCGTCCTGCTCAGTAAAACGCCGTCGGCTGCATCGTCTAAAGTGTGTTTCAGGAAGACTCATCCATCGCTGGACTCGATAAAAAGATGAAGCATGAGGGGAAAAATCCAAACCATGTCTCCCTACGGTCAAGGATCACTGAAGCCCACCCCCGACCCTCCGGGCTGTAGGGGAGTTTCGTTTTTTTTTATTTTTTTTTATTTTACATGTAAACACAACTAGAAATGTTTGCAGTGTAGTGTTGCACCTGTAGTGTTAGGTGACGCTGCACACACACACATTGTAGTGAAATAATGTGTGTGTTTGTGTGAGACCAGGAAGATGTGAGATATTGTTGTGTTTTATATCTGGACTGTTTGTACTATAGATGTAAAATCTATGATTTTAACCCTAAAGGTTCACCAATAAAACTTCACCACAGCAGCGACTGCTGTAGCAAACAAAATAATGTTTTTTTTTTTCATAATATTAATGAGAATAATTACAACAGTAATAATAATAATAACAATTTTTTTCTCTAAACTAATTTCTTTGCATATCATAACAATTTTAGGTTTAAAGGTTTACCGTTTCCACATACTAAGAAAAGTTGAGGTAAGGAACAGCTCTAATAAACCCTCCCTCCTCCAGCTTTCCATCATCTCTCCGAGCTCAGCCTCAGAGCTGAGCCCAGCGCCGCAGGAGGCACTCTGAAATCCTGCTTTTCCTGCCTTCTCCGCTCATCCATCGGCTTTATAAAATAAAAAAAAGAAAAGTCATCCCGGTGCTCTCTGTCGAGGCACCTTCACTTCTCTCTACCGCTCAGACGTTGTTGTTTTTTTTGTGTGACACCTTCCCTCTTGTTTTCCTTCAAACGCAGAATGTGCTCAGCTAGCTCTCACACACGAGTGACAGCTGTCCTAATGTCTGTCTTTTTTCCACGTCCGGCCTTTGGAAGAACATCTGGGCTCCGTCCCCAAATCTTGTGCTGCTGAGTGTCGAGGGGATGGGACAGGGGAGACTATAATACAGCCGTGCATTAGGGAAGGTGGCCATGTTCAGTCTGAGTTTTTTTCTTCTTTTTTTTTTTAACATAGAGGCCATCCATCAGTCTTTTAATACAGCATTCCTCTATTTCTGTAGAAGCCTATATAAGATAAGGTGGGTCTGCTCTGGGGTGGGATCTGAAATATCTTTGTTGTGGTCGTCTCCTCGCTTCTTTTTTAAAAAAGGGGGTTAGGGCGCTGTCCTCCTCTGAGACAACAGAGGGAGCTCTTTCTGAGTAATTCAATGGGCGAGAGAGAAAGAGACAGAGGAGCTCCTGGGAAATGTAGTGTCTTTAGTAAGGGGCAAATCTACTGTAGCCTCCCCTGTACAGCGTGGCCTAAGAGACAACACACACAAAAAAAAACTGTTATTTACTTGCACTTTTTTCAGGATGCAGATGCAATTTTATATCAACTTTTTTACAAAACAATTTTTTTTATCAGATTTGTTGGCTTTAACTGAACAGTGATGAGAGCTGACGGAGGTTGAGAAATGAGCAATAAATCCTGGTTTTACTGACAATAAAAATCTGGACTTGGCTTTGCTCTAATCTGGCTGTTTAAAAGGCACAAAGATCGATTTGGTTATGAAAACACAATCATCTATAACCAACAGCTGATCAATCAGCGAGAGATTGGATGAAACCAGGGAGGTGATCGGGTGATGAACGTACCATAGCTCCGACACCGTAGGCAGCTGGGGCAAGAGCGGCATGGTAGGGGTCTGCCGTGTAAACCCGTCCGTAGCTGTGAGGGGGGAAATAAAAAACACACACGTGAGATTCAGGGAAAAAAAAAAACACACAAAAAAAAAAACTTTATTATCGGCTGCTTGACTAGGGCTGCACAATATATTGAAAATTTATCGTCATCACAATAATAGCCTGTGCAATATGCATATCGCAAAAAAACTGCATAAACTGCAATAAATGGTTTGCTCAAAAGTTTGCATTTATTTTTGTCACTCAGACGGAAGCTTGAAGAATTTCACCAATCAAATGGAGCGCTTCATGTTTAGCTAATTGGATGGATCTCTTCATATTTTTAAAAAATTCATGCTGGAATGAAATTATTTTTTTTGTTGTTTTTTTTGCTTTGAACCCATCAACACTTACATACTTATGTATTTGTTTATTAATTGCAAGTCATACCTTCATTGCAATATTAAGCACTGTTATCGCAGGTTTTCTTAATATCCTGCAGCCCTACACTGAACGTACATCTAGAACTGATTAACCTTTAGAGTCCGCCAGATTCAAGATGGCTGCCACAGCTAATCTACTTCAGTAAAACGCAAAAATGGTTTTAACTCATAATTATATAATTTTTTTGTCATCCTTTGTAGTAGGCGACCTTTGATCTCTTATGGTCAAAGGTTTTCTATAGCTAGTGTTCTAATCAAGGTTATAATAGTTTTGGATTTTTCATTATAGTTTAGCTTTATTTTGTTGTGACTTTTTTCTTTTAATTCAGTTAGTTTAAACTAGTTTTTACAGTGGATTTGATCGTTTTTATTAGTTATTATTGCATTTTTGCTTAGTTTTAGTTTAGTTTAGCTTTTATTAGATTTATTTATAGTTTGAACATATTTGCCAATGCACCCTCAAGCTTGTGATGTTCCTGTGAGTTCACCAACTAACAGCTATTTTGGTTTCTAGTTAAAGCACTCCATTATAGCAACACCTTCCTAAAATAATTGCTTATAATAATAATAACAATAATAATATTAATAATATTAATAATAATAATAATAATAATAGTAATAGTCTCCAACCCTATAATTTCAGTTAGTTTTGTAAAAAGATGATACAGTTTTAGTTATCGTTTTTTCATTTTATTACAGTTTTTATTTATTTTAGTGAACTAAAATAATATCAATTTCAGTTTTCGTTATTTAGTTAGTCAACTATAATAACACTGGTTAAATGTGGGCACAACTCCTACATTGATTTTACGGCACCTGGTATTCCAGACCCTGCTTAGCTTCTGATATCAGATAAGATCTGGTGTGTTCAGGGTGGTTTGGCTGCAAATACAAATATTAAGCTAAAAAAAAAGGCTAAAACCAAAAATTTCAGTTTAAAATTTGAAAAGCAGCGAGTGATGTATGCTCCTACGAGAAATGCTTGGTCTTTTCTCTGTTCTGTTAGGCGGCAGTATAGTCGCTCAGCAGCCGACTTTCTATCTTTCTTCTCATAACCTGCGAGAGGAACCCTCCACCCTGGTTTATCAGAGATCTACGGAGGTTTAGAGAACAGTTTACTGACCTGTCACTGTAAGCTGCTGCCGCGGCGGCGGCTGCTGCAGGAGTCGCTACAGCAGTGGGCTGGGCGTAACGATACGCTGCATAGCCACCCTGTGAGGACGCGAGGAAGAGGAGGTGGATGGGCAAAGAGAGGACAGAGAGAGAATAAAGACAAAGGTGGAAAAAAAGAGAGAAAGGATGAAACTTTTGTTCACTGCTCGATATTTTCTTCTGCAGAGTAAAAAGACTAGCAGTGAATCTAAAGGGTTACACTTTGTGAGGGAAAATTGCTGAGAAGAGCAAAATATTAACAAGCAGACAGTCAGCAAAACTGGCTAATCTGGTGCAGTACAGCATTCACAAGGATGTAGCTCAGGCTCTGTGTGGCTCTCTCACTCTGTGACCAACTCAGCAAAAAAAAAAAAAAGATCCAGAATTGGAGGCATTTTCTTACGTTTTGCAGCACCGACGTGCTTCATCTTCCTCACCGAGTTAAACAGAGAGGGAGAGAGGCCGCACAGCCAAATATTATGTCCAACCGCCGTTCTCTTCCAAAGACACGCGGTCAGAGGAAGAGGAAGGAGGGGAGGCACAAGATGATTGCGCAGTTATTTATGAACAGCTGGTGAGCAGACACACCAAAATAAAAATAAAAATAAAAACTACAGGTGTAAGAAGACAATCAGCCAGTTGGATTAAAGAGGAGCAAACACGCACACTCTCACAGCAACCGATCACTGACAGACACAGCATGCTATCCCAAATTCAGAACAAGTATTAGGTCGACAAAAACCCTATAAATTATTAAAAAAATAAAATAAAATTTTAAATGAACACACCACTGCATTCTACCCTAAAGAATCAGTCACGACCAAGTCCCTGCATTCAGGACCACACATTTGCTGCTATGGGAGGAAGGCTGGACTGGGTCAGAGAGAGGGGGGATAAAGAGAAGAGAAGGAAGAAGAGAAGTGTAGAGAGAGAGAAAATAATAAAACAAAAAAAGGAGCTAGAACAAGAATCTAGATCTTATAAGAGAGGGGTCTGTGGGAAAGTTAGAAACAGTTAAATATTTGCTGTGGATCGCTCTTTGAATGACGGAAAATTGGAGAAATAATTTAATTTTGACCACAGGGTTCCCACACCTTGGACAACATCAAATTCAAGGGCCTTTCAAGGACTTTCCAGTACCAATTTCCTCAAATTCACAAACCACGTGTGAAGGCAATTACCTACTGATACGGCAGAATGTTATCAATAAACAGGTTTAATATCATGTAAACTCAATTAAAAACTTAACAACATAAAAGTTGTTGAGTCAGAATCAATGAAAGAAAGTGTTTTAAATGTTTACCCTGCATTCATATCTACAATAAATGGAGATGTAATTATGTCCTGGGGAGGTTCAGCAGCTCAGTTTGGGAGGAGGGGATGTGAACAGGGGAACCTGTGGTGCTTCACCTGGGCTCAGAAAGACCCGCCCTACTCTGCTCTGATTGGATAAAACTATGACCATGGCTCACGTTATTTGTTGAAAGCCACGTGAGTTATCCACCGCAACAAATGTAAGTTTTTATTTTATTTTATAATAATAATTATTATTATTACATACAGATGATGAAAATCAGTCGTGTGAATAGAAAACTTCAATACCCCCAAGAAATTCAAGGACTTTCAAGGACAAGTGTTATTTTTGGCTGTTTTTACAAACTTTCCAGGGCTTTGAAATAATTTTTTCAAATTCACAAACTTTCAAGGATTTCAAGGACCCGTGGGAACCGTGTGACCAGCTTGACGAGCAAACAGCCAGTCTGAGGGAGACATGATGCTGTCATCATAAAAACAATCATGTTAAACCAGTTAAAGAAATGATTCAAAAATTGGACATTTTATTTTAAAGAACAAAGAAAGGGAGTTTGATCTTGGATCTGCTCAGACTAGCCGTTAGCTCATCACGTTGCTCAGAATTCCACTTTATTTCCGCCACATAAAGTTATTCAAAAAGCTATCTATGACAGGTAAGACGTTAACTGTTCGTAACATTTCTTGCAGATCCCCACTTCCAAAGATCTGAATTATCCTTCTGATAACTAGAGAAGAAAAAGAGGAATCTGTAGGACAGAAAGAGGCGTTGGAGGGGAAACTAGGAGGGAGTAGAGGGGGGGTCAGCCTTGTGAGTATGTCTGCATGCTGACACTGATTCAGTTAGCATGCCACAGGTGAAACAGATAGGGAGATTCCTGGAAGGGGTCTGAATTAACTGCAGCTCGTCCTGAAGTGCATCCCTCTGACTCCATAGTACACCGAGTGTGTGTCACTCTGCATCTAACTCATCCACCCCCCCCCAATGTTTTCCATCTCACATTTCTTCAAACAGAATTTAATGATCCGTAAAGACAGGCATGAATAATTATCAGACCAACAGTGTTTATTCACTGACCTGATCATATATGAGGCTCTAAATTAATATTATGATCAGGAAACTTTATCACAGGAAGCTATCTTCATTTTCAGCTGTTTTCCCCCCTGATTTCTAGCACACGATTAACACAAAAGGATGCTTATGTAACATTTTAAAAGGTCAGAATGGTAATTTTCCAAATGACTGTGCATGTCGATGTGCTGGTTAGAAACATAAAGACTGCCATGTTTTTAATTTCTGTTTTTATGTAGGAAATGAGGTCCGAAGAGGACAAATGTGACCCATCATATCGAAACGAGGATTAAGTCCAATTTTGTCAAAATGACCTAACTACATTTTCAGAATCCTGGCTTTAAAAGCTACATTTTGATACCTGGATCATTCTGATATCATAAGTAAATCCATATTTATGACTTAATTTGTCTTGTTGGTTTCGATAATACATAAATATTTGGTCTGAATCCTAATTTTATGTAAATTTAATGAGGAATTTTTAAAGTCCTTATAAAGAGGAAACCTCAAATTATATTTGAATATTGAGATTTCCTAGCTGAAAAGAAACAAAACATTTCTAGCTCACATGAAAAATCTCAAAATTTTAAGGCCTTTTTCCTCAAAATCAGGTTTTTTTTGTTGCTACTGTTCAAAAAAAAATGCTTCAAAATGTCGTTTTATGATTATATTTCAGATACTTCATTCAACTGATACATTGATAAGGCATTTATTCATTATGTTTTGACAAAATGCTATTTTTGCAAATGTTTTAATCAAAACACTATATTTGCCTATTTCTCCTTATATCACTTTTAGACTTAATCCTCGTTTCGATGTGACGGGTCACAAATTTCAAGAAAAAATAAGTAAAGATTCAATTAAACTGAAGCAACAAATCAGTCTTGAATGAAAAATGTAGAAAGACTATTATTAAAAGGTACATATTTTGAAAAAGCAATTTTCTCACAATTTGTTTTCAAACTCTGGCTGTTTTATTTGTTTTAAAAAAAATTTGAAAGATCTTTCAGAGAGCCTGAATATTATCTGTCAAAACCTTAAAGCAAAGTAAAAATAAATCCAAGCTGGTGTAAAACTTTTGCACAGTAAAGCAGATCTTAGCTGCATGGCTTTGTAGCTACATCACTCTCAACCTGCGCTCCGGTCCGATTTTTAACCCAATTATTTCTCCCCCTTCCGTAACTCCACCCATGTCAGAATCCAGTGAGTTAGTAGAAGAAGACAGAGAAGGCATTTCAATCTCAGATGGTCAATAATGTCTAGCAGCACGCAGTCATTGGAGACGAGGAGGATGCACACTGGCTCTCACACAGAGAGTGTAAAACCCTACCTGGGGCAATCTGCCACTAATGTCCTGAAACACTAGTCTACAGAGAGAACAGAAACAGCTATTGTCAACCTGGTCGCACACACACACCATTACACACAGGCACACGCTCATAATCACATTGGTACAGAACATACTCACAAATGCACAGAAACAAACCCTAGAAGAGTCTACTTGTGAATGATTTAGGCGTGCGCAGCCCTGGGAGTGATTATCTTTCACTTCTGGCACAGACTGTCAATTATCATCGGGATTACTGATCAAATATCTCTACAGGAGCGTGTGCACAACCCCTAATTTTACATTCAGGCATAATAACAGAATGTGGAGCAGGTGATGAATCAAAACTGCCAAAAAAAAAAAAAAAAAAAACAAAGAAAAGTACACGCCTCTATGGGTTTGATCCGCGCCGTTTCACACTTGAAAACCCAGAGACAAGAGGAAGAAAAACGTGGGTGACGAGTGAGGCAGTGTAGGAGAGACAGGCATACTTACATAGAGGTCGGCCGCACCGTAAAAACCATCCTGATAGGCCATCACACTGAGAGGGAGACAGGCGACAGCAGGAGGAGGGAAGGAGAAAGGCGAGAGGACAAAAAGGAGAAGTGGTGGAATGGCAAAAAAGAAGAAAAAAAAAAAAGAAAAATCGGAGGGGGAAAGAGGAAAATAAAAAAGGTGTGTTGCGCCACCGTGTGGACAGAGCCGAAAACAACAGAGGAGATGTTGCAGGGAAAGGGAGGGGTGAGGTGAGAAAATGGTGCCAAAAAGAATGTGAGAGAGAGAAGAGAAAGAAGGGTGAGATTATTACACACCGTGCAACATGCAAGACAAAATACCACCTCTTTGTATACAGATGCACCGACTTTAAAGTGTTACTACTGCTACTTCAGCCAGAGAGACAAATGTTTACCAAAAAGCAACTTTACTTTTTAACACTACACGAGAAATAAAGCTCGTTTAAGCATGTTTAAAAGCTACAAGGAAATGGTATTTCTGCTTAGCAAACTGTCAAAGTCAATTTCTCTGTAAATAAATATTACACACAGCATGCACATTTCTTTTTAAATCACTCTTTTGACCAAGCCATGCTTTTAAAGAAAACAGACAATGTTGTGATTTCGTTTTCATAACTAAGACCAGGTTTCTTTCAGAGCGTGTTTACCCGGGGTACGTGGGGATGGCGGGCTGCGGGACAGCGGCCCTGACGGCGCTGTAGACGGGCCGGGCTCGACCCCGGAGGTGGGTGCCTCGGAAGGTGGCGGCTGTGGTGGCGGCAGCTGCTGCTGCTGCTGCGGGGTAAGGAAACCCTGGAACTAAGAGACAAAGAGGGCGAGGATTAAGATACGTTTACCTGCTTCTGGTTTTATTACCATTATTATTAATAATATGAATGTCCATGCAAATAAAGGCATAATGATAATTGAAAAAATGAACACTGGAAAAGTCAAAAAGCACATTTACAATAAACCAAGTATATTCACACAAACTAAAAGACATGACACCTGCCCAGCTGATTTTAAAGGGGTAATCTGTTGATGTTTTTGTTGTGATGATCTGTCAGTGGTTATGAGTATAAAGAAAGGAGCAGAAGTCTTCCTCCAGGTTAGGCTAATAGTTAGCCAAACTCCTAGCCTGGCCCTTGCATTCCTACGCAGTTCCGCTCAATTCTAGTTTCGCTTCACTGCTACGTCTGGTATTTCTCCCATAGACAAGGATTTTATCGGGAGCATTTCGTCCGGGCCAATCAGAGAACAGAACGTCGATTTTCTGCGCAGTGGCTGCTTGTAGTTTATTTTACCTGGGCCAATCAGCAAACAGAAGGCGGAGTTTTGACAAGGGTCTGGTTTTTACCAGGCTACCAAACTCCTATTGTAACTTGGTTTATTGTCAACATGAAAATTTTTGCCACCTTGTATTGGAGTATGGGTATTTCAGCATTTTTGTTAGAACCGTGACTGGAGGAAAAATATACAATTACAAATCTGAAACAGTGTGGATAAAAGTGTAGTCCAGAGGTGCCCAAAGTAGGGCCCACCAAGCCATTTGATTTGGCCCACCAATAATAGCCCTGGTTAGTAGGTTGTAATCTCCTGTCATCCTCTGCAGAAACGCTGTATTTCCACTGACAGTCAATCCATCTACTGGCCCAATGGTTAAGTAAAGGACTGAAGTGCAGACAGTTTTTACTCATGCTGCTGATTTTATCTCTGAATTATATCAAGATTAAACATGAAATGATTTTATCTCTGAATTATATCAAGATTAAACATGAAATAAAAAGTAACTAAAGGAGATACAGTATTTAGGTTATATTGAAGCACACATGTAGATTTGAACACTTTATAAAACAAAAAATACTTTAATCAAGTCTTTGCTGCCCAAGCAACAAACAAAATGTGGGCCACCGCACTGGTTCCTAGCTAAATCATTAAAAACAAGACTTTACTTAAGAAGTATTTGCATTTCCTGTATTATATGTGACTCATCATATCGAAATGGGGATTGAGTCAAATTTGGTCAAAATGACCTAATTATATTTTCAGATTCCTGACTTTAAAAGCTACATTTTGATACCTGGATCA
>JAUBOC010000127.1:3563918-3578801 GCA_032275365.1 Anablepsoides cearensis | reverse complement strand
TGTGTTCAACTACTCCACCTAGGCTGCATTTTCGAGCGCAGATCCACTGAGAAACTTGCTGTTTTAGCAGCATTTAAATAAAAACTGGACTTTTGAGGTTAAACAAATGTTTTTTTATTAGCTTCAATTAATTGCAAGGCAAAAAGGAAATGGAAATTTTTATTTTTTTGTATCGAATAAATATCGAACCGTAAGACCAAAGTATTGAACCGAACCGTGAATTTTCTGTATCGTTGCACTCCTATTTTTCACATAGTTCACAACTGGTGTTAGGTTAAGTGATAGATCTAATTTGTCCCGAGGTGTGAGTGAGAGCATGAATAACTGTTTGTCTCATATGTGTCCCTGTGATGCACTGTCCAGAGTCTGGTTTCAGCTACTACCACACCAAGTTTTAGCTCGTTACATGTAAAACTTCCTGAGCTATAGCCACGTGTGTGTTTTAAGTCGAGTTGTCTGCAGCAGCCATCTTGGATGGGGCTGACTCCAAAGGTTAATCAGTTGTAGATGATTACTTTCTGCAAAGTTTTATTAAAGTTTGTCTGGTTGCTAACAGGACACACACACAAGCAAAGAACATTATCACCTGCCGTCACCTTTCCGAGGCCGGCGTTAATTATTCCAAACCCCCAGAACGGCTGCAACAGTTGGCGCGTTCTTTGCAGAAGTACGAGGCGGCTGTGGCATGAAATGAAATTAAAGGCAGGACACGAAGGCGGGGATGTGAGGGATGTTATCAGTCAGCAAAATCTTATTTTGGCCAGATTGGAAGCGATTCATACAGCTGCAGAGTTTAGATGAGCGGACACAGCTGCTCCGTGAGAATGAAGTTAAACTTGGACGGTGCGGTCAGTAATCTGGTGGCTGTGTGGCAGCCTCTGAAGCAGGAGATCACAGATTCTGCTCGGAAACACTTCAGGGAGCAGTTCAAGAATTCTGGTATGAAAAAGACACTTGGGTGCCGATCTCATACTGTTAAAATTGATGGCATACATGCATGCTATCAGGCAGCAGGAGGAAGGTGAGATAACAGGATTTGTGGTTGTGATTGCGCTGCTGAAATCGCAGGAGGCAGACCAGCGCTGCAGTCATTAAAGGATAGTTTTAAAGCATTTCTTCTAAAGGGGCTGAAAGTGTCTGCTTTCACTTTACATCAGCAGGAAAAAGAGGAATAGCCATTAGGTGAAGTGGTTTCTGTAATGTTGGTGTATTTGATGAGACTGCACAGTCTAAAACGTTTACTATGAGTGATTAATTATTCCACCTGACCTGACTAAAGTGGCTCGATAAAATTAGAAATTAAAGGCCTAGCATTCCTTGAATCATTGATATCATCCGCCACATTTCAAGACAAACTCTAAAAGGGCATTACAGACACATGTTCAGAGTATGTGTTGAGAACGACTATCAGCTACCACCACACCAGATTTTAGCTAAATATCTGTGAAATTACCCGAGTTATCGTCATTTCTGTATTGGGTAATGCTAATTAGCTGTGGTGGCCATGGACATTGCATGGGACATAACATTTTTAAGGTTTGACCAAAACAACTCAATAATTTCTCACTAAGATTTCAGACATTTGTTTTTATTTTAACTGGCCGCAAGGCATTTCTTTTTCCACATATTAATCCAGCCACTTTATTACTTATAAATACTTGATATAATTTTATGCTCTAATTAATGAACAAAAGCCCAAAAAGACACAGCAAAAAAATTATTACCACGTGAGGAATTATTATTTTTTCCTTGTTGAAGAAATTTAATCTGTGATGGTAATAACGCAGGCTGCAATCCTCTGATGAGGCGCTCTGAATTCATTACGTTCGCTTCACTCACAGAAGCGCATAAAAGAGAGCAGGAACATGTAAATTAGGAATACATACCCCCCCCCCCCCCAAATTAAACACATTTGCAGGCGGGAAAATGATAGTGGGTGGAGGAGCTCGTTCTGGGTCAGCGGGTACGAGCTCACCAGGATAACAAACAGAAACAGAGAAACTGGAGCTGCTCCTGTATGATACGAAAGGGAAAGTTGATCGCCCAGCTTGGATGAAGTGGTGAAACGGGAAAAGCAGCCATTGAGGGAACCTTCTTTATATCTGTGGGTCCTGTTCCAAACTCAAAACAATATTATATGGGGAAATAAAGTAATGCAACATATCAAAGATTTGTTATTGCAATATCAATATGACAAAATTTGGATGTAACGATACATTGATCAGCATCGATATACCATTAAAATGGTTATTGATTCAATTACATCAGGGCAAAATGAAAACATCGATATAAACGCTATTACATCATATCAATTGCAGACTTGTGAATTGAATTTAATTAAAATCATATCATGACAGACTTTGTGATATCGAAAAACATTGCATTTTCATCCAAATAAATTGATGTCATATTACGATATTGTTTGAGCATTGTCATCACAATGAATGTGCCTGCAACAGTCACAGGTCCTGTAATGCAGGAGGCAAATTAAATCAACATGTAAACCGTAGGTCTATACACTAAACAGTTGTGTGTTGCAACTTTTTTATTTTTGACAAATCGCTTCTGCCAAAGTAAGCAGCTGCAGTCGTTTTTATGTGAAAAAAAAAAAAAAAAATTTTTTGTTGTAAAATTTCTGGGACAAAAATAATATTTTCTGAGAACTGTCGTTGCTGAATTCACGAGCTGAAGTCGATGACGATCTTGACGAAAATGAAGAGGAAAAGAGGTCAAATCCAATTTAGCATGTTAACGCAATTCACGTTTGCACGTGATAAAAAGGAAACATACACTCAGGTCCCAGCACAATAAAAGCAATAAAAAATAAGAATAACAACTCTGAAATACAGACTACTTGTAACATGCATATAAAAAAAAAAGGTAAAAATCAGTGCAGGTTCATCGTTTATAAGATGGAAGGATAATTTTAAGTGTTATTCAAGACAATTTTTTGATAATTCCAGTATTTTTTCATATTTAAATATATATTGCAGGGTTAGAAAAAAATCGCAATGTCATTTTTTCCAATACTGTGCAGCCCTAATTGTGAGTCATTGGTGGTTAACACCCTTAACAGGGGTAGACATAAGAATTTTTTCAGGTTGTCCAGTGGACAACCTGTTGGCAAAATCTGGTTGTCCGCACAACATTTTGGTTGTCCAAAAAAATCTCAAGTAGCTATATTGTTCTGTATACAAAGTTTACTACATAAAAATGTTCTCAGTCAGCAGGTTGACATATTCAGGAGCTGCTTCCTAGATATCCTCCTCATCCTCTTTGAAATAGAGAGCAAAAATATTAATTTACTTTAATCCAGATCTTTGGTGGTGGAATCTGGTTGTCCGAAAAGAAAATAGCTTGTCTAGGACAACCTCAACAATGGTTATGTCTATCCCTGACTTAATGACAAATAATGGTTGTCATCATTTTTCCTTTCCTTATTGCCCCCCGTCACCGAGGCGGGGGACATAGAAATGCTTTACATCGGTCCATCCGTCTGTGACTGGGGACATTAGCGACAGTTGACGTCGAGTTCTTTCTGAATGCAGTGTTTGAATACTTTAGCTAAAGAAAGTTTGGCTGCAAATAATACTGTTATTCTGTGAGTCAGAAGCTGAAATGTTGTACTAAAAGCCATTGAATGCAAAACAAATTCTACCTTTTGACACATTTGTTGGGAAAACTACCCCCACCCCCCCTGCTGAGCAGTAAAATGTCCATGACGGATCATGTGTTGTCGTTTTTGAGTCCCAACATTGATGACTCAAGTCCCACTTCACTCGACTACCGATGAGTCAGTCATGGATTTGACAAGTAATGATGCAACCTGACAGAAAGATAGTAACTTGGATTTTAATACAGTGCTCTAGCGGCTTGACATCTTGAACTCTTAGATTTTGATACTCAAAAAATATCTAGCTTCCACAGCATTAGAGCACAGATCTGACCGTATCTCTGTCAGTCACTCCATATAGTCTGCTTAGTGTTGTTGCTCAAACAGACCAGAGCCAGCAGGAGAACGGACTACCCCGGCTGTTACCGCTCCTTCTGCCAGACAGAAATAGAACAGAAGCAGGAATACGAGCCAAAAACAAACCTTGTATTTGTGTTTCGCAATTGGCCTTTTCAGAGGAGATCCATTTTGGCTGCTTCTCAGCAGTCTTCTCTCTACCTGATACACTGTGTCAATAGCCGGGTATCTACACAAGCAGTATGTGCTTGCGTGCTGCTTTTTTTTTTCTGTCCTGCTCTCTCATCCCGTCAAGCTAGGAGTCTTTTTCTGACTGCGAGTGCCTTTTTGAGATTCCGGTCAGGATAAAAGCATCTATTGAATAAACACACTCAGATGGGAGGATGAGGAGGAACACAAAGACACAAAAGAAGGGCAGTCTTGGTCAATTGGAAGAGAGCAAACTCAACGCAGTGCTTCTGTGTCAGCACTCAGGTCTGTGAAAGGTCTGGTTAGGAGTACCCCCCCCCCCCCCGGTGTTAGGACGTTAGGGGTTGTGTAAGTGTACGTGTTGGCCCGACGGAGCCAGTGACTCAGAGCGGTAGCTGTAGCTTGGCTTCTTTTCGGGTCAGTTAGCAGCACCAAAGTGCGTCTGAGGAGGCACGTAATAAAGTGTGCTCATCTCACCGCGCTCCACCAGGGGATAAGAGCAGGGGAAAGGAATGAAAGAGAGGAGAGGGGAGAAAGAAGAAGAAGAAAAAAAACACGATTAACAACTAACTAGGCCAGCGCCGGGTCATTTCACATGAATAATGACATTTGAGGGATCCTGCTTCCTCTGGCCGCCAGCGTTCCTCTATAGGCCAATTCAACAAACGCGACCACGGAAAGTGTGATTCATGTCTTTAACAGCGCCTCACATTTTGGCTCAAAAATCAGATTAACTGCAGGGAAAAGTGAGGGGGAGAGCGGGGGGTGTTCCAGTGTTCAGAACCCTGCTTGGTTTTTGGGTCTGTGCCGCTGTTTCCCCCCCCACCACCCACCCACCGACACTGCAAACAGCTGGAGAAACGTTCACAACGTGTCTGCAGCACAGCAATGAGCCAGGAGACACCCTCTGGGTAAATTATTCCTTCCCACGTCTACCCCCTCCATCTTTTTTGCCTTCTCTCTCCCCCCCGCACGCCTTCTTTTTCGTGCTTCCCCTTTCTCCTCTCGCTACTGTTCTCCTTTTCCTCCCACTCTCTCTGCTGTGTGCTTCACTTCTTTACGCTTCATAAAATCCAGACGGGACCCTTGCATACGTCCCGCCCCCACAAATGTCAATCAAGCCCATTTGCCTCATAGCAACAGGATATCAGTGGAAACAAAGCTCCTCCCACCACACTCTTCTCCATCTCCTTATAGGGTAACCTGTCTGCTTGTCAAACAAACACCTCCCCCCCCGGATCCTTTGCCTTGTAGGGGTCTCCCCTTCCTCGCATGGATTTTGCAGGAGTCTCCTCTTCCTCAGACACAAGGTACACACACAAACACACAGCCGTCTAAATTTCCTGTCATCTCCATGCCTAATGCACCACTCATCCCACTGCAGCCTTTCATGAAAGATGTAGTAAACACACCAAAACAAAAAAGCAAAGTGTGCAGGGGAGGACATTAGTCAAACATGTGCAGGTGAGCACACAAACTCACGAACAGACAGGTGTTTACCCAGCCCTCGTGAAAAGTTTAAGCCTGACCCTGAAACCAGTTTGGCTTGTTTAGGAAGGGCTCCGTATGAATACGACACATGTCCTGTCGTCCAGTTTGTCTTTTTTTTTAAATGTACACAAGCCGGCTAGAGGACAGTGTTGTCACTGTCAACGACGAGGACAACCCCCCCGCCTCGTACCTGTTTCAGATCTGAAAGCCTCACAGCCAGACTCCGTTAGAAGGCGGCTGCTCAACGCAGAACTGTCCTCTCCAGAGTCCAAAAGGTGGCCAACCTCTCGCAGCTCTCTCTTCCCCCCTCCCCGTTCTCCGTGTCTCCTTGCGCCTCGAACCAGCAAACAATCAGCGCAAAATGAGTGACTCATGCAAGTTGCCACGGCAACACAGCTCATCGGGATCATTTAACAGCCGTCGTTGTAAACCCAAACGAAGGATCGATAACGAGATTCGGTGGGCAGAGGCAGGCCGGGGTAAAAAGGGGGAGGATTTAAAACCTCATGGCCTGTTTACAGTTTATGCAAGCGTGGCAGAACGGGCTGGGCTTCTGAGGCAGGTAGGTTGACTCTCCCTCGCCTTGGGGCACACGCTTAGGTGGAGCTTGAGAAAATATTTCAGTCTCCTGCACCCGATCTGCTGCTCTTGCTCTTGTGGAAAAGGCCAACGTTATTAGCTGGAGTAACGCTATCGCAGAGCTAATAAATCCCCCCCCCCTCCGTCATGCGGCACCTTTTTCCACGGTTAGACGCTCGTAACTGCACAGTCAGCTGTACGGCGTATAACAGCATCAGCGAGCCAACCGGCAGTACTCTGACTTTTTACTCGCTGCTCTCCACATCCCATAACCTCGCTGAGCTACCTCACCTATAACTCTGCGCGACAGTGGTCCGAGGGTGTCCATCACCTTAAAAATCTATTTCCTGCTCCCAATCCCTCTCCCTCTTCCAGCCCATCCCCCTCCTCCTCTCTCTTCCAGGGGCTCTTAAAGGAAAACATTGAGATAACAGCTGCCAGGGCCCCAGGGAGAGCAAGAGAAGGGAGAAAAGAGGTCAAACAGTAAAGAGAGCAGGAATCCAAGGTACAGCTGAAAAAGAAACAAACACACAAATGCCACAGCAAAGAAGCACGCGCACACACACACACACACACACACACTCTCTCTCATCCTGACTCACACCAACTGAAACGTAATATGAATATGACACTTCATGCACCAAGTTTGCAGCCCACTGTGTGCTCGAGCTTCTGTGTGTTTGTGAAATGTGTGACACAGAAATTACAGTGAGGAGGTGTTTGGAGCTGAATAGATGGGATCCAGAAGGAAGCAGCAGAAAGTCGGGGTGAGTAATGAAACAAAAAGCACGGGGCAACTGTTCCCCGGACACCTGTCCCTTTCGCTCAGGGGCTCCAGCGATGTACAACAGCTGCAAAGGGACCCTCAAGAGGAAAGACTTTTCACTTACCTCTCCCCGCCATCACCCCATACTTCCCCCCCTCGCTTCCCTATTTCCAGTCTTCTGCAGGGAAAACATCTAAAGAGTTGACGGCAGAAGAAATCGTGTAATAAACTGCTGCATCCAGCTGTGCACTCTAATGCAGCGTGCTCACATAGATTCTTCTGAGCATACATAATACATGGCCGAGCACAGTTTCTGGCTGTGGCAGCTCGTGCTGTTCAGACTGCGTGCACACTTTTCGCTCTGGGCAGGGGGAACAGATGCCACAACAACGGCGAACAATAATACACCGCCGCTCGTGCGAGTCATAATTGCGGCCGTACAGTTTTGTTTTTTTTCTCCTCAGCTCGTATCGGTCGCTGTCATCTACTGCACTGTTTTTCCACCGCTTCTACTCCGTCACAGCAACTGTTCGCAGAGAGTTAACAAGAGTCGAACGCGTCCTGCAGCAAACGGGTCGAGCGGAGTCCTCGTTTGTTAGCAGTTAATTAACATTTAACGCTCTGTGACAGCGCAGCCCCGGCGATGAGACACGCAGACGCGGAAAAAACGAGGGGGGGGATAAACACTCACCGACAACACGTTAGGATAGTACAGTCCCATCATCGTATTGTGTGCAACAACTCCCAGCAGTCGCCGCTCCTCGCTCCTTTCCTCTTCTCGCGCTGCCTCGCCTTCTCTCCCTCTCCGAGCCTGTGTCACCTCACCAGCTCCGTCTCTCTTGTCTGTCTCGCAGATTCAAAATCTCCCTCTCTCTGCCCCCGCTCACTCCGCCTGCCCTGCCAATCCCCACCCCCCTCTTCCTCCTCCTCCTCCTCTGCTGGCCTCTGTCACTCTCACTCTCTCTCTCACTCTCTCTCTCTCGTGTGCCTTCTTCTTGTTTCCCCCTTCTCTCTATCTCTTTCTCCCACTCACTTTTTTCTTTCCTTCTCCCACTCGCTTCCTGCTTTCCTTCTACCCCCAGTCTTTATTTTTGCTGCTGCGCCCCTGCCTGCTCATCTCTTTCTGTCTTCTTCTTCTCCAGCCCACCTCCTCCTCGCTCACCCAGAAAGCCTCGCGCCTCTACCTCTCCCTCTGTCACACCTGCACTTTCCCCTCCCCTCGGCTCCCTTCTCATGTCGCAGTCCTCCCCTCCTCTTTCTCGCTCGTCTCCTGTTCTCTTTCTCCATGTAGGTGAGTTAACTGGGGCTGCCGGCACCACTGGGAGCGAGACAGAGAAGACTTTCTGTCTTTCTCCCTTTAATCCCTTTCAGACCTGCACCTTGTTACGCAAATGTGCCGGTGGCTGCACATCGCATTGGTCTTAATGTACACATACTGCCGAAATTAAAGGCCTAGCACTCCTTGAAGGAATGCACCTCTTTTCATGCCAAAGCTTCCAATTAAAACCATTGTATGATGGGAAACGACGTCCTGATCAAACTCTAAAAAAAAAGTTATAGCTTCCAATACTTCGATAACAGAGTTGACAACAAACAGTTAACAGCGAAATGTTAAACAGAGATGTTGCACAATGTGTTGGAGCTCAGAATGTGTTTGGGATCAGCTTTAGCTACGACCACACCAAAGTTTTAATCTGTAAAACTGACTAAATCGGAAACATTCTTGGGGGTTTTCATGTTCAGTTGTCTGTGGCAGCCATCTTGAATTGGGTTATTGCATTCATGAGATATTGTGGTAATAAACCAATAAAAAAACATTTCTGTTTGCCTTTGCATTTGACAGGTAATAGTGTTAAAATCCATAAAACTGCACTAACACATATTTTATGGTAACACAAGGCCAAAAGCAACTTGACAGCAACAAATCTTACATGATGGAAGATTTATGAGCATAGTAGCTCACCACAATCCTTTTACATAACTGAAACAGACTGAAATATCATATTTGCAGTTTAACTAAGTCATGTTTTGTTATTGACACTGGGCTCCCTTCTTCTGCTCTGGATTAAATGGCATATGTAGAGAGTCAACGCCATAAGGGATGGACTTTAATGAGCATCTATCAACAGCTGATGTCGAACTGTGCTGTGAATGACGGATAGGCTGTTTTAGTTGTAGTGTTTTTGTTATTTTAAATGTAAGTCTATAACTGTCAATGTTTTTTTTTGTGTGTATCTTCTCATAACTTGTGTTTTGTTTTTTTAAAACCATGAATAAAAATCACCTAAATTGTCAGAATATGAATAGAGTTTGAATATCCTGAACACAGGGATGAATTTGCCATTTTGGCAAACCCTAACCCTAAAAGACAAGAATATAACTATCTGCTTAAATGCTCACACAATCATCTACTACAATGCTCCTCAGCTTTACAAAGCATTTTTAAGATCTGTGTTTTGTATTTAATCTTACATCTTATCCTAATTATTAAAATGATCAAACTAGTCTGAAAGTAAATGTTGCTGTAGTGCCTGGTAGCACCACCAGGAGGAGCCTTGTCTTGTGTAATATGACGCAGTTGCAGTTTTTTTTTTTTTTGGTTTTGTTTTGTTTTAACTAAAATGAGAAAAAAAGGCTACTTTCTTTTATTTTTTAAATTTTATTTGTTAAAGCAAAGACAACCTTTATATTTTGTTAGTGCACTATTTGTTACTTTCTGGTAAAACCGGAAATCCTTATGGCCTGATCCGCTGGAGCATTGCATTTTCACTTAGTACTATAGAAGGAGGAGTCAACGCATCTAGAGAGCAATTTTATTGTGATTAAAATTGCTTTAACATTCCAAGTTCTGCAAAATCAGGTTTGAGTGCAGCCATTGCCAATATCTTTAGCATTGGTTCCTATTTTTAGCAGTCTGGCCACAAACTCATCTTCTTTGGCCACTTCCTTCATTTCTAGTATTACTATGTATCAAAACATTTACCATATTTATTGGATTGGATTGGATTTAAATAGCTAAAGCAAAACTCAACTATTGTGGATTTTAATTACCGTAGTTTGATTTTGTATTTTTACATTTAGGTTTTGAAAATGTAAAAACAAATGTAAAAACAAATGTAAAAACAAATGTAAAAACAAATGTAAAAACGTAAAACAACTTTTTGCAATTTAACTTTGAAATGAAAAAAACTAAGAACAAAACATACACGGATTAGGCTGGAAAATTGCCTAACAATTAACAGTCATGTTGATGAGCGCTGCAGAAACATTCTCCAGTGATTGAGCTCGTTCACTAGCCGCTGAAACAGGATGCTAACAAATTATGACGATTCTACTGGAACCCCCCCAAAGTGTAATAAGGATTCTTCATGAAGTTCTTCTTTGAGGAAGACCAGAAGACCCAACCTGATTGAGGCTCATTGTTGAACTTATATCAACATTCAACAAACTTCTGCCTTCACAGTGCTCTACTTCTCTTTTCCTGCCTTTTGCTCCATTTTTCTTGGTTTATTTTTGAACATGCTTGTTTGCTGACCCGCTTCATATATTTTTGGCTCCTTGCCACTTTTATTTGTATTACATTATAGTCTCTTCAGCAGAGAAGCTTTAGCTTATATTGCATAGCTACCAGAAAGAAAGATGCTACTAAAATATCATGCAGCTGAGCATGCTGCATTCATGAGCCGACACCTCTACTAAACCATCGTACACCTGACAATTATCTCCTTTAAAACTAATGCTAAAGCATGGAGATTTTGGAAAAGTATTAGTAGACGAAGAATCTGGACGGACTTTCTACATTAGCCATTTTGGCAATTTCCGTGGCATTTCTCAGATACCAAACTCGTTTTTCCTTTTACATTGGACTATAAATAGTTTCTTCATCTGATTACAACCATTTTGGTTGCATTTTTTCAGATGAAGGTGACTCTGGATCTGAGTGTGGAGACAGGGCAGACATTTTTGCATAACCATGTTTAGGAGGGGGTGTTTTCACACCTTGATGAGAGGTAGAAGCTGATGGAAATGGCCCAGGTCTGTCTGTGGAAGATGGGCAGATGTGTTTGCAGAGGGACGTCAACTATGACATCCTGCAGCTGCTCAGCTCAGCTACTGTCAGGTGTCGGGTTGTGGACTGGATCAACACCTAACAGAAAGTTAAAGCCACTGATGTTGGAATTAAATGAGGCTGACTGTGAGTGATGAGGGTGTATAGCGAAGATCAAGGTTGTAAATGGTGTAAACAGCATGTTCAAGTTTGAAATATAGTCATTTACAGGTCAGCACTCATGATAAAACGTTAACCTGCTAAAATTAGTCAGAATATACTGTCCTTATACTATCCCAGATAGATTTCAATCGCCAATGCACAAAATATTTGTCTAATCGTCCATCCCTAATACAAAAATCTGCTTTCTGGTGAGCATGCACCACTGGACAGATTTTAATGAAACTCACAGAAATGGATGAGAAGCCATCGTTGCTAAGCATCTTATTCACACTAGCAACAGAACATCTTGGCCGGAGAAGTTAAAAAATAAAAATAAAATAATAAAATCAGAGGAAGTGCAAGAGATGCAACTAACTGCTAAAGCAAAATGAGGATTTTCTACTCAGGTATGTTTCCAGCTCTTTATTCTTTATAGTGCAAGATGTCACTTAAACTGGCGATATGTGATGTTTTAAGATGTGCATTAAAAAAAAAGTGTTAAGAAGTAACAACCTGGTTTATGAAAGATACATAATTACTAATTATTTTTCTATTTTTTTTTGTCCAAATATTATGTAAAAAAACTGGAGGAAATGTTCATAGATTTCCAGTGACAGGAGTGGCTTTGCTATTTGGTGCTATTTTGGTCAAAAATGTAAAAATGTTTTTATATTGTAAAAATCATTAGTTATATTGTATTTAGTTATCAATAGGCCTTTATTTTTTGTGATTGTGTGGGTCAATCCTTTTGTTAAAGAAAAGAGGTTAATAATCTGTAATATAACACTGTTTGACACGGTACACTAAAATATAAAGAGATTTTAACAAAAATAAATGAGCAATTCAACCATAATTATTTGAAAAATATTAATTTCAAATGTGTTTTTTATTTATACAAGTTTATTAAAGGTTTTACTTATTTTGATTTTGAAGATAAAAATAACTGCTGCTGTGCTTTGGGGTGTTTGGGTGCCTGGGTAAATACAAGTAAATAAAGAAGAATTAATTTTCTGTGGTTGCAGTCGTTGACTTTAAAACGAGAACTGATACTGTATTTAGTGATAGCTCAATTATTCTGGCAGAAAATAAAAAAAGAGGAGAGGTTATTAGAGAGACTCTAAAAACCAGAGTTTGGCTCTTTAAACTTTACTATTATTTATATATTATATTATATTATATTTATTATTACTATTATATCATCTGATGTTAAAAGGCGGCGGCAGACGATCGTGTTTATGTGTCTTAATACCAAAAATATCTCATGAGCTATGGGACGTCTTGATGAGGTGGACGGATGAGTCGGCTTTAAGCCTCCACCTGCAGAGGGCTCCCCTCCCTGCTCCCCTCGCTCAGCTCCCGCTCCTCTCCAGGCTCTTCCTTTCAGGAGCCTTTGATCGCATCACTCTCACACTGCTGTTGACACTTTAGCACCTCTGTGCTGTGAAAGCCTCAGCTGCCCGGCATTGTTGCCTTTCCTTTTTTTTTCTTTTCTCAGGTCAGTTCACACTTCCAAGCCCCCGAAGAAGAAGAATAAGTAGAAGTCTCTTGACTGGCTTCTTCGCTTTCCAGCAAATAACTGTTCACAGCTTAATGAGTGAAAATATTAATTGCTGCGTGTTTGGATGTCTGTTAGCAAAAAAACCTTTCTTGTATGAAACTCTCAGACAGTAATCAGTGGAGGCAAATCTGTTAGCAAAATATCTCATGAACCATTAGCCACAGTAAGTTATTACTAAATGTACATTTACAACTGATTAACTACTCTTGGAGTTGGGCAACTCAAGGTGTTTGTCACAGCCAACTGAACTTAGCGAACTCAAAAAAACACTATAACTGATATTAAGCTGAAATTTGTTGTGGTAGTAGCTGAGATTATGCGTATTTTTTTCTTCTAGGTTTGACCAGAATCACTACAACATCAGATGCTCTCACTTTAAACTCCGGCCCAAAAGGTGTCAGGTAATATGTGATCCTTAAAGGAATGCTGGGCCGTTGATTTAGAAAGGAAATGATTCATAGCTTCATCGTGTTGCAGTGAAATCAAAGCGGTTTAATTGACTTCCAGGCATCCACAGCATCCACTTAGCAGGGGGGAAAAAAAAAAAAAAAAAAAGAAAACCCTCACTCGTTTACTGTGGGAAATAAAAGCATAAGAGCGAAGAGCTAAGACAGATTGAGTGCAGATAAGCAGCCAGAGGTTTTCTGAGCATCCCAGGGAGCGAAGGATGAGGGGATTACGAGCAGAGCGTGAGAGGATGAGTGGATGAACACAGGATGATCTAAGGATTAACCACGTCAACTGAGCAGTCTAATAACACAATCAGCCAGCTAATACAAATGCCCGGGAACAGATTGTATATTTACAGGCAGACAAGTTGAGAAAAAAAAAGCATTACAGCTAATTTATTTTTTTTCTGCTCTAAACATGTTTGCCTGTTTGTGGGCAGAGAAGATGAGAACATCTCTGTGTTTAAAGGTTTAAAGATGAAATGAGCGTGTCCTGCGAGCTCAGAGATGATTACTATCATCGAGGGGAGAGAGGGAAAGTAGGTGGAGGATATGAATAGAAGAGTGATAGTTGTGGAGGCACGTCTTCTTCTACACAGGCGTTAAATTCAAATCCACGCCCCCACCTTGTGTTGGAGAGAGCCGCACGGAGCCGTGCTAACCGCTCGCTGACGGAGCGGGCTTTCTTACGCAACATCAGATTTCTGCAGGTGTTTCGCTGCCCTTACCTGACTGTGAGACGCGTAGACATGGTAACCAAGGGTCAGCGGGTCGTTGTTCTGAAAGAGAGCAGATATTTTTTGTTAAACGCAGTCTGTAATTTGTAAAGAAAACAGGCAAGAGGGCAATATGTGCATGCATCTGCGTTTATCAGTCTGTACCTTTAGATAAATATCTCATAAAGTAAACAACTGATTTTAATGAAACTCTAAGAAAATAATTGATATTAGAGTTAACTAAGCTTGGGCGGTATGACAATATTGTGGTATACCTCAGTATAGAAATATGGTTATGGTCTTTAAAACTGACGATATACTGACCTTCTGGAGCCTAATCACATAAACTATTTAAATTGCTCTAGCCAGACAGATACACTCTCTCTGTCAAAAAAAAAGTAAATTTTGTGTCAAAAGTAGAGACTTCAAACTATACAACAGTTTTAAAATTGTGTTGATATGCCAAATAATACTGGAGTTATGAGAAAGAGTATGCCACTTTTTTTTCTGAGCATGACACCTGATGCCTGTTGCAGCAGCAGGCATCAGGAAACACGGAAAAAAACCCCAGCTCAATTCATCAGTCTCATCCTTCTCTTGAGATGAAAAAAAAAAAAAAAAAAAAACAACAACAACAACACCACCCCCGACCAACACCACCTCTTTTCTGACAGAGGCCCAAAGTTATTTGGCAAGGGTCAAAAAATTTGCAGAAGAAAATAAAAAGACATAAAAGCTTAATGAAGTTTGGCAGCAATGGTGAGACACTAACCATACATGCCCCGCCCCTTTTCACCCTGCCCTGGTAATACCCTGTACCGCTGTAATATCTAAAGATAACACGTCGGAATGGAAAATATCAATACCAGAATCAGAATTCAGAATTAGTTTTATTGCCATTGTCAATGAACAGGGTTCACAGACTAGGAATTTGCTTCGGTGTAAAGGTGCAATA
>JAUBOC010000127.1:3537249-3552697 GCA_032275365.1 Anablepsoides cearensis | reverse complement strand
AAGTCATATCGTCATCGCAATATTAAGCAGTGTTATCGCACATCGCAGGTTTTCCTAATATCGTGCAGCCCTACTTTTTTGTGCCAATTTTTTTTACAAAACAAAATCAATTTAAGTTATGCATAAAGGAAGCTATTAATGTAAGTAGAATGAATTGTGGATTTTAAAAGGGCAATCATGTAAAATCAACCTTTTGAGCTTTATATTATGTTATAACGTTAACCCCTCATCTAAAACATACCCAGAGTCTTGCTTTGACTCATCCATGCATGTTTGAGAAATCCTGTAGCTGAGGCAGCCAAGCAGGGGAGCAAAAATGACAGGTTGGATCTAGAAACCACCTTTTAGGTGCAGCTCCTCCTCCTGGCTGTGTCTCCAAGCCCACCTTTCTCATCACAGAGCACACCTCCCCCGCGACTCCTGCAGGCTATCAGCAGCAACAACTAGCAAACTAATACCTGGTGAAACCACATATCTGCTGAGCTCATAATACTATTTCTCAGTCCAGCCATTTTTGTATTAAAAATGCCTTTAAAGAAATAGATTTTTGGATGACACGGTTCTTAAAAAATGGTTTTATTTTATTTTTGGAAGTAACCATCCAATGCAAAAAAAAAAAATATATATATATATATTTGTGCAAGACACTTTACGGATGATAGGTTTCTGAACAAAAAGGAATTTAACAGTGTACTAATAAGATTATCACTAAAAGACGATGCAATACCAACACTCAGAAGTCTAACACGTCTAAGTTTAGCATACATAACTTATTTTACAATCTGTGTCCTTTAGTTGGCTTACACCACATATTAGTAATAAATTAGCCTAACATTGACATGCGTGTGCTCCGGTTCTTCAGAAAATGTTCTTTTTCGGTCCAACGCTAAGGTTCAGTTTTATCCTGAGTTAACATTTTCCAAAATCGATATTATATACAGTTGCTGCTTTTTAAAATTATTATTACAACAAAATATGCTACAACGCTACAGGTTGTAAACTTCATCAAGCAGGGGTGATGACGTGCAGAAATGAGTGTGACCGAAGCGATAAGAGGTTCTTAAAAAGACAGAGGCCAATTTCAAGGCGTTTAGAAATGGTTGTGATGCAAAGTCACATTTATTTTTGATTTATACATATAAACAGCATTTTCATAACAACTGAAGGTGACACACTGGTAGTTTTTAGTCTGATATAGAATTGAACTATATGCATGATAAACACACAGTATAATTGGCCCTTTAAATTTACCCAGCTAGTCTGAGATGTGATCCTACAATCTGGGAACAAAGCCTCTTTACTGCCACTGATAGTGCAATCACTGTAAATACTAAGGGAAAAAACAAAAGGTGTGCAGCCAAAAAAAAAAATAATTACCCTACATTAAATTTAAATAAAAAATGTTTTCACACCAATCTGGGCCCAGGTAAGACTTAATTTGAGTTCAGATTTGAGACCTGTGATCCTTTAGAAATGGCCTTTTCAGTTCAAACTTTTACATATCTGACCAGACCAATTGTTTTTTCCACTCCTGCACAATGATCAAACCATAAGAACATAGAAGAGCTTCAAATGGGCAAATGAATGGCTCACTACAACCACACCCACATTACATGAAGGTCAGAGTTCAACTCCTGCATAGATGTCTGCAATAACGTTTTTTTTCCCTCTTTCTTTCATCAAGTATGGAAAGGATTAAAGCAGAGAGACTGTGTGTCTTCTGAGAGTCAGAACACTGTAATATTTTCCATCCTCCGAAGATTAGCTTCACAGACACGCTTCTCTTTAATTTTATGGAGCTTTCTGGGAAAGTGGGTCTGCAAAAGCTGGAAAGCTGAACATCAGTCAAAAAAAAGGCTGCCTCCAAGAGTAATAAAGGATAAAGCAATATAAATGTCTTATTTTTAAGTCTGAACAGTCCATCTGAGACACATAAAACACTGTGGAAAAAAATGCATTATTTAAATGAGACTTTTAAAAAGTCAACGTTAAACTTTGATTAATAATAACTTTTTGGAGTTCCTGATAACCACCAGGTTTAAGGCTGTGGCCTCTTTTCAAGTGTATTAACCGTTTATTTCAATTGATTAATCTTTTAGCAAAGAAAGCGTCGAAAATTCAGAAATCAATCACGAGAATTCTGTCAGAATCTGAACACAGCTAACGTTTATCTTCATTTGCCTCAATTAATCACTTAGCATTTCTTAAGGGAACGCATACCGCCAGAGTTTAAAACGAAGATTATATTGTGCTTAGAAAGGAAGGATATTTCAGTCAACACCTTGTTAATCAGAGGCTCATTCATAAGTCCAGGTCTGAGACGCCTTCTGGACGCCTCCATGTGTCTTCTGAAGGCACAGAGGCACCAAGGGGGGCGTGGAAGAGAGCTCACCTCTGTGCCGCCGGAGCAAGGTAGTGAGCTGAGCCAGTCCAAAACATTTGAAAAAAAAAAAAAAAAGAAAAAAAAAACCTGCAGCGCCACAGCTCAATAATGTGATCAACTGATGACATTATTGTTTGACGCTCGCAGAATCAAACAAACAGATTTATTGCAGGGGGAATATTGATGATGACGCACAGCAACTTTGCAATTAGCTAAAGAGAAAATAGTTAACCACAAAGAGGACCCCTAAAGTGATGGAATGTGTTTTTAAATGACACACATTGTCACACATTTAATACCTTGTGCTCCACTTCAGCCCTGCTGAGTTCTGCTTGCTTCTTTTCTGAAAGCTCACACCTGAGCGGGAAGTGGCCAGATCCATCTGTGGTTTATGGATGAGCAGAGGGAGGATAAAGGTGGACCATTTCACAGAATTATTATATGAAAAGCCTTATGTGTTGTTAATGACTCTCAGCAACACACAGGATTTTAACTTGTTTTAATTAAAACTGACTGGTTTCCAGACATTTTGGGGCTGATTAAAATCAATTAGCTGTGGTGGCTTTCTTGAAAAGGCAATAACCAATTGAAGTGTTACTTTTAATTATCACTTTGAGAGTTTCACTTAAATCTATCCAGTGGTTCATGTGATATTCTGCTAACAGGCATAAAATCTTAGATCCCCCGTCCAGTTTGAGTTGTGAGCCTATAATCTGGTAACAAAGCCTCTTTACTGCCAGTGATAGTGCAAATCTGTTCTAACTAAGAGATTGGGACTGTGGGCAGGAGGCTTGGACCGAGTGAGGGAATGGGGGGGTGTACCATTCTCTCTCTCATTTCCGGACTGTCCAGCTGGTTCGATACATTTTAGAGGCACGAAGCGATTGATCTGAACTTCTTTCCCACACACTTCCATTCACACGTGTTTGTAAGTGCCTTACATCTGAGCCCGTCTGTCAGCACTCTCGGACAGGATGACGATGTAAAGGCAGTCATTTAGTCCCCCCCCCCCACACACACACACACACACAAACAGGAGCAAACAGGCCACTTCACCTCCATTACTGGCTCTTTCAGTGACGGCGAAATGGCTTTCTGTCTTCCACCGGAGTACTTCAGCCTACATAATCCACTCTAATGATATCCCGAGCATCCCCCTGCTGTCCTGTGGTGCTCTATTAGCAACAAGATATGACCATTTTAGGGCATCGACGAGGGCAAGATTATTGAGCCAACGGTGAGAGAAAACAGGTTTGTTTTAGATCAAAGTTGCACAGATAAAACACAGGCTCTGAGAGGTGAAGTAATCAGACTGATTAGGTAAGAGACGGGCTGATTTACACACACACACATATATAATAAAGTTGGGAACACAGTGGCCCTCCCCCTTCAAATTTCAACACAAGCAAAGACAAAAAAGGGTTCCAGTCCAATCTAATATTAGATCCCATGGCAGGTTCTTTGTTGCTACATAATAACAGATCAGGCTTGTTTACAGTAGCTACCTTGTGGTTTGATGGATTTAAGGGGCCATTTGAAGTAGGGTTCTGTGGAAAAGCTATAAATAGTTAATATCTTACCTGTTGGAGAACAGACTGAATGCAATCAAGACCAAAAGGAAGTCAAACTTCAAAACTTTTAAAGTGGTTCATGTCACATTAGGGGTTGTAGGTGTATGACATCATTACAAGACGGTTGTGTTTAGGCTGCCCCCACAAGTAGGGTACTTGTTTTTTTATTTTTACTCTGAATCCACTTTAAAGAATTATCAGTTAGGAGAATCAAGAATGTTGCTTTTGTGTGGACATAAGGCTGAAACAATAAAAAATAACGTTTTGCTTATCCACAAAATATCGCTGCTGGTGGGGCCTGAAGCTGTTCAAAATGCTATCTACACCAGGTAAGATAGTAACTGTTCATGACTTCTCCACTGAACCCCACTTCAAAATGGCCAGAACATGGATATTTATCTTTCAGTTACAATGTGCTTAAAGCATCTGGATTATGAATTACATTGTTACTCTTAAATGCGTTTCCACGTTAAAGAACTTGAACATGTAGCCCAACCAAAAACGTAAAATGTATACGGACTGAAAATTATATTCTAGAAAAAATGACTTCTGCTCACCTGTCCGACCTCACCGAGCCCTCCAGAGCCGTCCATGCGGGGCCGCTTGCACTCTGCCCCGGTGGAGTCCAGCAGCGCGGCGGCCGCCTGTCCGTCGGGCTCCGGGTCTCCTCGCTTCATGCCCCGCACAGCTGCGGGAGCGCCGCCCGGGTTGGGATGCACCCCGCCGGCCATGGCGCTGTCCAGCTCCCTGTCCCGGTCCATGAGAGCCCGGGACACGGGCAGCATGATGGATGCGACGTCGGTCGACATTAACATTTAAAAAAATTCGTCTTGCTCTTCCTTTCCGCTCGACTTAAGTGTGCGTAAAGATAATCTAATCTCCTGCCCCTCAAAGCCAATCAGATTGATAAAAAGCTCGTAATGTGGCAAGTTTTTTTTATCCCCGCCGCTAGAATAAAAAAAAGAAGTAGGCTCCAAATGCGAGCGGGTTTATCTGAAGCTAAGTAGCTCCTGTCTACATGTAGAGGCCTGTCTTATTTGGGGTCATAACAAAACCAATTAAACAAACACCGACCGCAGCAATGGCTCCTGAGCTCAGTCTACCGCTCACTTTTCCATCCGCCTGCGCTCGCTCGCCTGGTTTTCCTCCTCTTCCTCAGTTATAGCCGACTGTTTCGGGAGCCTACCGCAACCTCAAGACGAGCAGCCCCTCAAACATGTCCTCCCTGTCGCCTCTTTCCCTCCCTATTAGCCACAGAGAGGTTCACTGAAAGTCAGTCCTCATGTTAGTCCGCAAGTCTGCGTTTAAAGGAGAAGAAAGGAGAGGACGCACGGACACACAGACGGACGGATAAATGGATGGAGGGGCTGCGGTGTTTTCTTTCTCCCACTCCTGGTTATTATTTCCTTCCCTCTCTGGGTTTTCTTTTTCTTTCTTTTTTTTTCCTGTAGCAGTGTGTGTTACAGAAAGGAAACTGTCCTCCCTCCCTCCTCCCTCTCTGTAGTCATTCCCCTCCTCCTATCTTCCGCTCTGCCTTTGAACCAGGCAGCCATGCAGCCCGCAAATACACGCAGTGTGCCGCAGTGCTTCTATACGTTTCACTGAGGGGAGGTGTGTGAGTTCATGGGGAGGAGGGGGGGATAGCCCCCCTTGCTCTACAGTCCACCCCTCAAACCTTTACATCTAGTTCTTCTCCCAAAACCATTCCCGACTTTAGTGGATCCCCCCCTCCTCCGCTTAATGGTTTTCACCTCACATGACTGGATATCAGCGGGCTGGGCTTCTCTCCCTACTGCAACATTTCATGCCTAACTCATTACACAACCATTACCCAGGCCAAGGTCTCCTCATCAGCCCAGCTGTGAGTCATACAGCACGGAGAACCTTATGTTCCTCTGGCACTTTTACTGCTTGGATGACACCCAGTGGTCAAAAGGCTAACACAGGAAGCAGACACTTGAACAAACAAAAGAGTTGCTGGACACGTCCACAAAGTGGTGCTAGTTTTAATGATGTCATGAATATTATTATTTTTTTAATGTTGCACAATGAGGCCAAGAAGGGATTTCCTGGCACTAAAGGGTCCATTAAAAAAAAAAAAAAAAAAAAAAAAAAACGATTTCTGAAAACATACCGGTTTAAAATAGAGCATTGGGAATATTACATAGGCTACTACAGTATTTTAGTATTTGACTCACTTTTATGCAAATCCCAAAAATACATTTATTTTATTTTTTTTTCACTGCACCCAGTGCTCATTCCTCATTTTCCCAGCACAGATCATATCAACAGGATTATTGTTCTCAACAGTTTGGCCTCCTGAGAACAGCTGCAGTTGGTCCAAAATGCTGCAGCTCATCTTTCAACACGAAACATTTGTCCCTCGTACCCACTCCCTGTTTGTTTTACTGTTTATCTTGAGGTTTTACTGTTAGGCAAGCTCTTTGTATCATTTCAACCTCCTATAACAGTCCCTTTAACTCACATAACCCTGAAATTATAGAATCATTTGTTTCTGCATGTGGGCCAGGTTACAATGCTGAATTAGTTTCTCTTTAAGCTTTATTGAAGAAGAACTATGCACGTAAACCTTACATTAGTGAGAGGGAGATGTGACAAATTTAGCCACTGGCTCATTTCTATCTATGACACAGGCCAGTAAACAAAACACAAAGTAAAAATGCAAATAAACCAATAACCAAAAAAAAAAAAAAAAAAAATTCTGTATAAAAAAAATGTAGTAATTGAATTTCAAGTGTTTTATTACATATTGCTTTTCATGCAGCTTTAATTTATCCATTTATATGGAACAAGAGATGTTCATAATTTCAATGTAGTCAGTGACATTTATTAAAGATGCAATGACTGCCATCTCCTCATGCCTTTACCTGAAATAACCCTTTTATACTTCTGTTGGAGCCAAGCAGAGGTGGGCACAGCTAAGCAAAATGTTAGCTTCACTAACAAATCAAGTCAATTTTCCACCTTTTTTATTCACTTTCAAAATTAGTCTCAAAGGCACAACGTTTTTCCCCAAGTAAGGCAAGTACCTAAAATAAATTAGGTGTTCTACCTACATAGTAAAGCAAGATTTGAGGTAATAAGATAAATACCATCTCTTTTCAGTTTTGTAAAAAATGGTTTTACCCAAAACTCACTGATTGATGAAAACTGTTCAATGGAATTGAAAACTTGCTTTTGTTAATGTGTTTAAGTAATGATATGCACTACTTTTTCATTTTACACATTGCAACAGACATTTTATGCTGGTGCTAAAATGTTTTTGTTTTGTGCTGCCAAACCAGCAGCAACCTCTGCAGCACCAGTGCTTTAAACAAGTTACCTACACCCCTGCGTAGAAAAGCATAGTTGTTTACTCACCGGAGTTGGAGGAAACCGCTTTTTTGCCAACTGTCTGCAATGTTTGGATCTGCTTAATCAGATGTCATGTTATATAACTGTGTGTAAACATATTCAAATATACTTAGTTTGTCCAGCATGTGTGTGTGTGTTTTTTTTTTTTTTATAATATTTTGAACACTTTTTGGGGGGCTGTTAATGTTTCATGTCAGGCAGGTAACATTTGTTGTCACTTGTCTGACAGGGCAGGTAAAAAAAAAAGAAACTTGTCAAACTCTGACACAGACTGCTTAATAATGCTCACAGTCCAGCTATATCAGGAACATCACTGCTGCATGTGAAAGGCAACAGTAATAATAGTCAAGGATGTAGTGACGCATATAAAAATTGTATCAGTAAAGTAAATAAATTATCTTAATTTAGCATGAGTTAAGTCTGTTAGCAGTTCATAAATCTGCTTTGTGCCACAGCTCTTCAAGATGTGAGCATATGTTTTACCTGAAGACCAATTTGCAGATTTAATTAGATGCAGGTGTTTGTATAGCAAATTACAGCGCGATACCATTCCTTCAATTATTTCATTAACACATTTTAGTGCAGGTTAAATGAGCGATGCCTGTGACCAAAAGAAAAAACAGGAATAAATGGAAACTAACCACAAAAGCAATGGTTTAAGATATTTATTAACCTACAAGATCATCCTAACTTCAAGCATCAATTCTCGCATCTGAAAGACAGGAAAGGGATCATTTCAATAATTCACACCTCAAAGTTAAACCATGCCGTCACATGAAACTAACCTTAGGCTGTATTCAGTCAGTTTTGTTACAAGGCTTTCAGAGTATTTATGCTTTACCTGAGTGTATTAGATTATGAATGATCTAAGAGATGGGTTAGATTTCTCACCGTCAATGGCCAAAGCATCCCTCAACACAAGGCCCATCAAGAGGTGAGCAGATTTCAGTCGAACACATGAAGTAGATCTGAAGTAACAGCAAATGTAAAGCAGGAGCCCATGCAGTGTTTTACCCACAATCAGTCTTTAAACTGTTATTTCTGTAACTGAGTCTTCATCACAGCCTCACCTCTTCATTTATGTCCTGGTAGTCGCCATCAGGAAGGAACTGGAAGGTGAGAATGTTGAAGCGGCGCGTCTGACTCTGAGGAGATGGAGGTTTGGGATCACTGAAAACTGTTTCTGGTGGGGCCGGGTCCAGGGGGTTGGGACAACTAGAGAGTAAAACATTCATGAGTCACTTAAAGTGGAAAAGAGGTGTTAAATTTGCGTTCAAAAACAGCAGCAACAAAATCCTCCTTTGCGAAAATGTGGATTTTTTTTTGTGCTCGCTCTTTTTTTGGCTCACCCGTTGTAAAGCAGCACCCACACAGCTTTCCCAGAGCGGGGGTAGGCCACACAGAAATGCACCAGCAGCACCAAACTGGGATCTGGGGAGTTGAGGAGCCGTACTTCAAGATGAAGAGGTTTTCCCAGCAACATATGCAGGGGCTGATGGTACTGTGGGTAATAACTGCTGTACTGAGCATCTATTATTAGATGGTTGTAGAACAGAAAATGATCATTTAATTAACCATTGTTTTAAAATGCACAACAACAAAAGTTCTGAGCAGTTTTACAGTATTAATGTTTACCTTTAGCAATCCTGAGCTGAACGCCAAACACCCCCCGGGTATGAATTTCCGGACCAAATGTAGGAGTTTTAACCACGTAGCCTACACTCAGAACTGTTCCCGGTACATACCTGCACTCCACCAGCAACCTGAAAATGACCCCAGTGCAAAGGCATAATTATAGTCTGAGAGAAAAAAAGTCTTTATATATCTGCCTGGATTTTCTGGCACGACTATCAGCCATCTTTCATCATAATCAGCTTTTCACCCTGGCCTCCAGTCAGATAAACTCCAAACAGCCACTTGGTTTCTGACATGGTCAGACATCACCTCTCAAAGAGCAGCTCAGAGAGACTATAAATCTGAGAAACAGATGCTCCGGGTTACTCATCATGGCTTCACCGGTCCCTCAGCGTTTACTCCTAACATTTTAGGAGCAGCTGTTGTGTTTATAACCATTTCACCTTCGTTTGGTCAGCAGGGCTCACACTGTACAAGAACCTCAAACATTTGTCTGTTTAAGAACATTTATATAATGTTTACAACTTCTTTAATCCATTGTCAAAGCACAACAAGAAAAAAATAATATACTAACTTTAAAAAAAAAAAAAAAAAAAAAAAAAAAAACCTGTAAATGGACAAATGCAGCCCAGGACCAAGGGAACCGAGGCACAAAACTGGATATCAGGCATGGGTGTGCATCCAGGATCCAGTGGACCCTTCCACACCAGGTTTTATAAAGCAGCAGATTATCTCCAGCTGCTCAGGTGGAGTTCTAACACTGCAGGTAAATTCAACATACAAGCAGCTCACCTGACAGGAGAGTCTCTTGTGATGGTACCATAGTTGAGCCTGACTTTTTGTACCATGTTTGTTACTTCAACCATGTAGACTACAGTCTTCCCCAACACCTGTCAGGGCAGAAATGGACATAAAATGTTGAACACAGTATTAAATAAATCAGGTGGTGTTTGTTGTTTTGGAATAAAGCATTTGAAGCTTCTCCAATCTGAAACAAATCTCAAACAGGTTGTTAAATAGGCTGTTTTTACAAGCCAGGGGACCGTAAAGAACGAATGAAGTCCATCAACAAGTAACTAAAACACAAAATATTTTGACTTTATTTTAGGACATTCAGGGTTTTATCTTGATTCTTCATGGAATTTTTATAAGGAAAACGATTAAATAAATAAAAACAACGTTCTCTGGATCAAACAGCCCAGAAATCCGATCATGTTTCCCTGTTTAATGCTTTTGTTTTTGTACAACGACTCTCACCACTCTGCGTGTCCCACAGCCATCCATTGGGATTTTGAACAAAGCGTACTCAGCGGTCGCTCTCTGAGGTATGCAGGTAGAGTTGCTGGCAGCGACAAGCCGAGCAGGGGAAAGAGGGGGGTCCGTGAGGGAGGAAGGCACAGAGAAGATCATGTGGCGGTCAATAGTGCACTCTGTAAGGGGATGCACACAAACAGATACACATGCACGGTTACGAAAAGGTCACATGAATAAAAAGGTCAGAAATCTCAGGAGGCAACTGATCTTAGGCAAGACCTAAGATTCTGTGTCATTGCCAGCTTGAATCACGCTGTGCTGACCCTGAATATCCTCCTTCACACGTCCAGCAGCTACAGTCCTTACTTTCCTGTCCTCAAAACAACTCAACTGCACTTAGCTAAGTGGCGTGAAAATGCCAGTAGGGATACAGAGTGCAGCTCACCATCCATGGGGTAGTAGCAGGCAGGGGGGTGCTTGTTGAAGCAGCAGCCCATGGAGAGGCACTCTGTCTGGGATATAGAGCTGGACCCACAGGGGAGGCGGTATTCAGGCTGAAGGTTGCACTCTGAGGGGCAGCATGACAAATGTCAGACACACAGTTAAAATAACTGACTGGACTGGAAAAAACATACTTTCAGCAAACGGAACAGCCTTTTAAAGAAGTAAAATCCATCTACCATGCTCGGACCTCGGAGTCACAACTGGACAGGAAATCTGAGCCTCCTTTCTTCCACCCTCAGTCATGTAGATCACACTGATGACAAACCTTTCGTTCTTTTAGGGGAAAACATTAATACAAGAATTAACATCCTCATAAACTAGATGCTTACACAAAAGGTCACATGCTCAATATGAGATCGGGATCAATACTTGCCTGCATACTCATGTGACAATGGGACTGCAAATGGAGAGTCAGAAGGATTTTGCCATCTTTGTCATTGCTGGCGTAATACCCGCAGTGTTTTGGGGCTTCAGCTAAATTCATCTTTTTCCCTTCAATATCTAAAATACACATGTGCAACCACACTTATTTTCTTTACTGTTAAAGATTAAACACAAATACAGCTTTGATTAATAGTTACAATAAAAACCACACCATCCCCTAACCATCTGAACAGATCTGATGTACCTGGATCTTAAGCACCATCAGACAAATATACACATACCTTTAAGAACTATTTCAGAAATGGGACCAGAGGGAAGGACTATTTTCATCTGATGCGAAGAGCAGAAGACTTCAGTCCTGGTGACAGTCTGAGCAATAGAGGAGCTCCGTGGAATGGCGGATTTGGGCGGCTCAATCGGGGCTGGAGTTTCAGGGATCCTTTGAGTTTCATGGCTGCTTTGATACGGGCATAGCAAATCCAGAGTCCTATTTTGCCAAACGGAAAAGTCCCAATACTTGATGGGGAAGGAAATAGTCGTGGGAGTCTACAGAGAAAAATCAATAATGAAAACAAATTTCACCAAGAGCAACCACGCATAGTTTCCAGCTCCTGCATTTAAAAATAAAGTGTGAATTTGGCTGTGCCAACAAGAACATCGAGTCCTCATGAGCCGAGCAGCACAGACAATAAAACACTCCACCCTAGCCTGCACAGATGCATGCTGCACAAATGACTTATTGTCTTTGTGAGATCCATTACAAATATGAGCTGCCAACAACAAGCTGCTGGTCCGTGTTAAACATGTAAGCAAAAATGAAACGGCACAAACCCCAAGCTTCAGCAGTCTTAGCTCATTTTGTTCTGTAGTGTAAATTTACTGATGTACAAATGGACATAAGAACTTGTGTGGTTTCATTTAGATTGATAAAACTTGACACCATCCGTTGCTGATGTCCCCCATCGCCCTTCAGTAGTGACTAACTATTAGCAGTTTTGTTAGAATCATCACAGGCCTTGATTATTTAAATAATCTCATAAGGTGAACAGATGGATAGAATGAAGGGCTAAAGTGGTCCTATCAAACTACTATATAAACATGTTGAGCAGGTCTCCCTGATGATGCACACAAAAGTTCGTTCAGAACAGATCATCTATGTGTGATTTAGAGCCAAACATATGTCAACAGGCCACACACCCAAACATTTGTACTGCATTCCCTTAGTGAGGTGGATTCGGATCGACTTTAGTGAATTTAGTGCAAAGTATGTCAACGGCGTGATGTCTGACTTTGCCGCCCTGCCATGACCACGCCTTTCATCAAAAACTCTTTGTGCTTGAAAGCGAGATCAAGTTTTTATGTATTGTAACAATTTGTTGCGGATTAGATCAAGTGGGTCAGAGATGGAGCTTCCCAAGTCAAATAAAGTCACTTCCTGTTGTCAGGTGGTGGGGCTTTAATGACGGGGGACAACACCAACTCTTATGAAAACACACAAATAGAAAAAAGTACACAAATTCTGAAAAGTGAACAGGGAACAGTTGGAATAAATCTTACTTGTAGGTTGCTGTGGCATGCAGGCAGAGGAGAGTGGAGGATTAACCCACGATCTGCAATCCTCTGCAACATGTACCCACAGAGTGGAGACACACTGGAGACAAACTGCCATGTTTTCATGTGGTCTGAGATTTAAAACAAGTTATTTTAGAGCTTTGAAATCTGCAACAATTACAAATTGTAATATTATTAGTAAGAGATTCAAAAAGAGGAACAGGTTTTTAAAAACAATAACACTGCAGAACCTTTTACTTTTCAAGTTTCCTGCTAATCAAGAAACCTAAAAAGCTCACCACTAATCTTTTAAGGCTATGCTTGAATTGGTTAAAAAAAGACTTTCAAAAGCACAATATGTTTGGCACAATGCTGTTCTTCAGACAACAGGTCTGCATTGACAAATGCAAAAAATTAAAAAACTTCTGTCAGAAAGTAATCTTCCTTAAATTATTAAAGAAACATTAAATGGATAACTTGGATTTTTTATTTACTTGGACATTAAGCAGAAAACATAGGTTTTTAAAAACACTGACCTCTGACTTGAAGGGATTCTGTGTTAGCAAAAGGCAGGAAGACAGCCATCTTATCCTTCAGACATTGGAGATGTGGAGTCTTAGGAATGGGAAAGTCTGTGAATATGCTGGTAGTGTAAGGGGTTTCTGTACTTGGTGGTTGGTTCTTTGGTTCATAGGACAAAGAAGGATGGGGTAGATTCTTTGGCTCAGGTGGCAAAGAGGGAAGCGGTTGGATCTTTGGCTCAGGTGGCAAAGAGGGAAGCGGTTGGATCTTTGGCTCATGGGGCAAAGAGGGAAGCGGTTGGATCTTTGGCTCATGGGGCAAAGAAGGATATGGTAGATTAATTGGATAGAGGGGCAAAAACGGATAGGGCAGTTTTTTTGGAAAGAGGGATGGAGAGGGATAGGGTTGGATCTTTGGATCATAGGTCAAAGAAGGATGGGGTTGGATCTTTGGATAAAGGGGCAAAGAGAGATGAGGTATATGGTGGTTTGGTTGGTAGCTGTACGAGTTATATCCTTGTGGAGCCCTTGGTTTCTGGATGTTCTCTCTGGTAGGTGCAACATGTGTAGGCAGCTGAAAGTAAGATTGCAGGTTGAACTGTCTGGAAGGATGTTTGGGTTTATCAGTTGTACTAACTGCAGGACTAAAGAGCGGAGGATCATAAATATGTGGAGAAGAGTACAAATCCAACTTGTGGTGGTGATAAGACAGAGGTGGATATTGAGAACTAGTTTGATGTGGATGACTTTCAGTTTGTTTTGGTGGAAAGAAAGAAGGGGGAACTGTAACTGGGGATTGGGTCACCGGTTCTGTTGTGGTTGCAAGATGGTAAGATGGTAGGTAGTACTTTGGATAATAAGAACCTGCTGGAGGTTTTGGACTTTCTTCAGCTTTTGGGGTTGATGATATGTAGGAAAATGGCAGGTTGGGATAATGCAGATATCGATATTTGGGAAGGTGACCAGGTGATCTAAAAACTTGAGAACGATCCTTCACTGGAAAATGGTACTGAGAAAGTGGGTAGCGCAGGTGTCCACCAAAAGAAAAAGACAATTTTCCTGATCCAGATGGGTACTCCTCAGACATTTGGGATCCAGGAAAATGGTCACTGCCAGGCTGATGTGGACGAGAGGATTGTGGCGACTGATTGTTGACTTGGGGCAGTTGATGGTACTGGAAGTCAGTATAGAATTTGGGGGAATGGTTTTCATGGTGGGCAGTTTGCTTCTGGTCTGAAGTTTTAGGGGGATGAACAAAATGGGAGGTAGATTTGGGTCTGATGGTATCTGGGCTATAAGATGACTGAAGGTCACCAGGAGACAGAACTCGAAACTCAGGTTGAGAAGGTAAACTGGAAAACTGAGAAATTACTGGACAGGAGAGAACATACTGGTAATCATCTAAAAGAAGCTGAAGTTGCAAACCATCCTGTAAAATAAATAAATAAAATAAAATAAAATGTTTGTTTCCCCCAACAGCAACAAGTCGACAATTTAAAACACTTACATCAGTAGTGATACAAGGTGCTTTGTGGAAAATGAGGAAAGTAAACTCTTGAGGTTGGGAGTTGACCTGGAATGCACACATTTGAGATACAAACGGCCCTCTTGCTCCATTCACTGTAAAACAGATTGTACACATTTCTGTAACTAATTGTTTTTATTTTTTAAAGGAAAATGAAGTAAACCATTGCTGTACATACTTATAACTGCTAACACGGGTAGATTATTCTCCTCTATGTATATTTGAACTGCCATGCCATAGCTGGAGCAGAAGACTGAAGGGGCAGCCAGGGAGAACAAAGGAGAAGCTGTGGACATCTTCTTCGTGCAGGACAGCTTCACTGGGCTGCCCAACCACAGCAAGGGCAGCACATAGCTGCCATTCTGACAAATAGGAACATAAACCAGCTCTGATGGACACAAGAGTACTGAGGACAGGAGTAATGATGAGTCACTGCCGGTACCTCCTGGTGGATGTAGCACCCATCGTATGGCACCATCATCTCCAGATTATGCCATGATGCCTTCACTGAGTAACCACAGGAGGAGGGTAACTGGAAAATGGAGATGGGAGAGGAGCGCTCTGTGGAGGAAAACAAATTGGTTCAAGCTATAGAACTGTTAATCTTCTTGTCTTAAATTACAAGTAAGCAACCAGCAGAAGTTGAGCATTCACATATCGCACATTTCCATTTAAAGGGGCTATATCATGTAAAATCAACTTTTTTGAGTTTTATATCATGTTATAATGTTATCCTCTCATCAAA
>JAUBOC010000127.1:3388121-3404949 GCA_032275365.1 Anablepsoides cearensis | reverse complement strand
AATATGTTATCATTGTTATCTTTCCAAAAATGCATTCATGTTTATTACAAAAATTTGATGTCACAGGCACTTTAACACTGGACGGTTGCTTCTACGACATAAAAAGAGCAACCAGGAAGTGGTTGCTTAGATCAAAACAAAATAGGCTGTGGGGAGTTTGCACAAAATCTTGCGTAGCGAGCTTGTGGTGATTTATTATCACGGTGGCAGAGCGTGGCAGCAGCTGTGGCAGTATAACACTCGGTCATTAATGGTTTTGAAGCAGGTCCGACCCGCCCACACAGGTAGTGTGTCGTGTTGGAGCGGTGTGATTCTCTAGCGTGTAGAGGCATCCTGCTGTTGTCGGAGAGGCAATGCCACTCCGGAGCGCGGCGTGTTCGTGGGCGTACGTGGTACTATGGTTGTGGGAAGGTGCCACTGATGTGTAGCTTGATGAGGGTGAGGAAGAGCAGACAGAGAGAGTGTGTGCCTTCACACCGGAGGAGGTTTTATTCTGATCCAGCCAGGTTCTGGTGGTGGGGAGTAATATCTGGTGCTAGGGTAACCTTTGCTTTGAAAAGATATGAGAAGATAAAATAAGTCAATAAATTATTGGTGTAAATACTATTCTTTTGGAAACAGCAGGCGTTGTAATAATGGCTTGTTTTGTATGAAGGACCTGCAGCGTTTAGTGTGACCCAACATATGTGGAGAAAAGTAATGTTGCCAACACCACTAAAAGATTTCTACAGAAGCAACAGTAAACAGTTTCAGGCGTGAGGATTCTGCTGCTATATGTCATATGTTTAAGACCGATTCTGATTAGTTTTCTGTTTAAAAAAAACTAAATTGCAAATGAAAAGAGATAAAAGCATTAAAGATCTCGCTCAAGCATTTTTTTCAGCACAAAAAAAAAGACAATTTTGCTTCCTTTTTGCAACCTGTAGCTGTGATAGTTGTGCACAATGTAACATGCACAGTATATTCTCACACAGGTAGAAGATGTACTATTAATATTATCACCTGTGCATGGGCTGAAGGACGGCCTGCTCCTGGTAGATTTACTCCCATTCCTTCCTTCATGATGGATTTAACTCCTGGGTTTAATTAGGTCCTTGGATCTTTTATAACCATCCCCTGACTTGTGCTTTTCAATAATCTTTTGTTGAATTATAACATTAATTTTAAAAGGGGTGATGATTATGTAATCACTTTTTTTAATTTAATTGGTATTACCTAGAAAAAATTTTTTTCATTTTGGCATTTACAATTTTTTTCAAATATATTTTTATTAAGAAAGTAATTTTATATCAGCCATGATTGATTTATGACAGCAATCAAAGCATAAAATATTTACAAGGTTGAATATTTTTTTATAGATCTATACTCTAAAGTTCTGATGTGATTGGCCCTGAGTTCCTATTTGAAATAGATTTGTAATTGCTGTAAATTTTCTGCCTGATGAAATTCTAAACACAAAAAACTTCATGTGCAGTGGGGTTGTTTGGCCTATTTGGGTTTAGTTATTCTTCTTTTATATGTCTAGTTTTAGTCCTAAATGATTCAAACTTTTTTGTTTGTTTGTTTAAAACATAACAGCACAGAAAATGAACAATGTATAATATAAAATATAATATAAAAGCCAAAAAAAGCTCCTGTCTTTCACACAAAAAGCATAAAATGTTTTTTCCTGAAAAATATAACAGTGAATGGGTGCATAATGTGAAAGCTTCATCTGTATTAAAGAAAAGAAATAACAATATGAAGTTGATAAGAACAATTTATTTCCATCATTCTGTCAAATAAGTAAAGCACAAAGTTTTCACAGTTTAATCTCTTTTTTTTTGTGTGTGTGTTTTCACTCAAGCACAAAATTACACTTAAAACACTCCTGGTCGCACAGCAGAGAAACTCACTGTAGAACAAAACTTCAATCCTGGACCAAGCTTCACTCTGCATCCTCCGTATAGCTGCGCTTATCTCAGTCCAAACAAACAGAGGTTCACTCATGAATGTAAATGACTGCACCCCGCCACCACCACTCCGCGCAATTAGAACAAACTCGACCTTTTCTGCCTGTTTGGGATTAAATATCCACCAGTCAGCTCTGTCTGCAGAGGAGCCCTTCCACAGCCTGATGCAAAACCGTGAAAACCACTACATTATGAGTGGGGTTTTTTTTTTAGCTCTGCCTCTTATCTTTGAATCTTTTATCTCTTGCTGATTCCTTTTTCCCCCTCTCTGTATTCCCAAACCATAGCAAACAGAACTGTGATGAAGGTCAGTTTCATGAACAATGGCAGCACAACTTCTGCTCTGTGCAGCTCCAGAGAATAAAAGTTTTAACACTGTGAGTTTGTTTCAAGTGTAAAACTTGAGAGATATTTTCAGGCAACAAACAAAAGCTTTGAATATTCTTCTGAAAGGTTTAAAAAGCAGCTTTACTGCTTTGTATTGTAAAACATGTAGCAACAGATCGTCTTCAGTGTTGTAATAAAACAAAAGAAAGGACAATTTGGTTTACCTCTGTTTTGCATTACACTAAGCTTTTTTTCTGATTATACACCAAAACTGAGACAGTTATCATTTATGTCCTCAAACCCCACTGACCACAGACTCAATGCTGTGATTTTAAACCAGGCTTACACCTGCCTTGATGAACAGAACACAGCCCATCATTCAGTCTGATCTGTGCTTGTGAAGAAATGTAAAAACTTGAGTATTTGACGTCAGTTCACGATGCGTTCCTGTTACAGTAAATGTTACAGCTTACTTTGTCGTTAGAATGGCAATGCTGTGGTGGTGTCGTGCATTTTTACCTTCATAGTTAAACAAAGGACTCAAAAATTCACTGCTGAGGAGAATTTTAATTGGATAAATTTAGTTTTATATGGTTCGAAACAGCCTTGCAGTCTGGATATCTACCTGTCGGTCGCAGCAACAACACTTATATTTCCAAATGTTCTAAATCCCACGTAGTCCGGCACAAACTTCACATACCTCAATTACATTTGCAATGTTCATCCCCGACAGTGTAACCTGTTATTGGTTTTCGTTGATGCAGTTTTGCTCTTATGTGTGACTTTGTTGCAGAGGACCTGTGGTTCACAGGAGGCTCCGTCTGCAATCATTCAACATGCAACACCTGTGCATCGCATCAACATGCCTGCAAAAAGTAATCAGGCAGCAGTGAAGACACAGTACCCAGCCACTACATAATAAGTACTGTGATACTCTAACGTCACATACATACCAACACAAGACTTATATACAGTATGCAGTACATTTGCCACAGGTGTACACCACTAATATAAAGCTCTCAAATTTCAGAGATGAGCTGCGACACCTGTTACTCATGAAAGTGCAATAAATGTGTGACGTTTCAAAGTTGCTACATTCATGATACACAATTTTTAGTTTCATAGTTACAAATAGTTACAAATGGGCTGAGCGCACATGTTTTTCAGGATAAACGCTGAGGTTGCTTTGGAAAAGCCACAAATTCAACTTGTGAAATCCATACCTGATGTATGATTCATGTTAAACTCTCCTTTGGGATCATAGTTGAGATTTGTCATAGATATCTAAGCTATTTGAGCTTGTTGAATTTATACACTTCCAATAGTGCTTTTATAGAAAACTCAGCTTTCTATCGCCCGACCTGTGACCCGGAAGAGTTAGGCTCCGCTAGGAACATGCTACAACTACCAATTAACCAATTAAGTTCTCTTAAAAGTTTGTTTTCAGATCTAAAGACTCACTTCACTGACAGACTCACAGTCTGATTAAATCGGCCTCAAGCTTACGTATCCTTAATAAGGGATGCACGATAAATCGGTTTTGATATCGATATCGGCCGATATTGGTCATTTTTTAGAATATCGGTATCGGTCTGATATTTAAAAATGGGCCGATATTAACGTCCGATATTGATTTCCCACTTTTTATCTTTGTGTTTCTGTTTTGGGAGGGGAGATGGTTGGTTACGCGGGATCTGTTTGATCATGATTGTGATATTTACGCTGCACAGCCAGGAGTAACTGAAGTAGGGAGCCATGTCAGAGGTCTGGTCGTTTATTTACAGTGTCAAAAAAGACCCATGTGTTTTTGGGTGTATTTGTATAATATAATTTGTGTGTTTGTGTAAAATCGGTAAATATCGGTTATCGGCAATAACAGCAATAATTATATCGGATATTGATATCGGCTGAAATTTTCATATTGGTACATCCCTACTTTTAATAAACAACCTGGTCACGCCCCCTGGGGGTGGTCCCTCTTACGTCAGCATTAGAATCCCTGAAAAGTAAATCATTCTAATTACACTGTTGGAGCAAGGCACGTTTTAAAAAGGGACTTGTTGATTCTCTTACAATTTAAAGTAAATGATCACAACTGATCACAAAGTACAACATACAAGATTAAAAGGCAGTTAATCAACTATAAAATATGCAACAACTATTTTTTGTTTTTTCAACAATTTCTCACAACATCCAAACCTTTTTGAAAGTGAGGTTGTAGAGGTTTAGAGTAAAAATTCAATGTTCACAAATAGGTTTCTTGGGCCAATAAACAAAAATGCATCATGTATCTTCAGAGCTTCATTGCACACAGCAGTCAGAATTTAGATATTAAGTATAAATCTATAATCGAGTAAAGAACAAAAATCCAAGGGTTTTTTTAAACAAGAAATCCATATTTTTACTATGTGTCTAAGCTAAATTTATCTCCAACTAATCAGCTGGTAGAAGACAAGAAACACACTGACAGGCAGTCTTATGGTGTCATGAAAAACTAATCCACTTCCACTGGAATCATACCCCATCTTTACCTTATTAAACCAAATTAGCTGGGTAATTGGGCCCCGTGAATTTGAATGTTAAAAAGCAAAAAGATAGTTGCTGCTCCCAGGAAGAAGCCAAGTGAGGCTCCCAAAGCCTTCTGACAACCTGTTGTAACCAAGTGTAATGCAGAGGAGTCTCCTGTGATCTCTGAATTTATTCATCCTGTCCACGCACTGCACACAGGCTGATAAAACGAACTCATTATGAGCAAAGAAAGACAAGTAGGGAGTGAAAAAGAAAGCGAGAAGAAAATGAGAAAGAAGAGGATTTGCAGCCCATTTGAAGGACACAATTAAAATGTAGGAATTTATGGGGTGAAAAAAAGAGAAAAGGCTCATTGTGCCAGTTCAGCTTAAACTCGTGGGACACAGAACATGGAACCACTTTCATAAAGAGTTTAGGGTTTTATATGAGAGACAAGTGTGCTAAAAGAAAAAAAAATTGAAAAATTGGGGGGAAAGAATGTCATTAAAGAGAGAAAACATACAGCAAACTTCCTTTGATTTGCTCCTTCCTGTCTTCTTTCATTTGTGTCTGTGTTTGTGTCGGTGTGTGAGACACACAAAGGCAGTTCAACAAGAAATCTGTCTAATCCTGAAAGCACTGGTCTGCTCCTAGGATGCTGCACTGACATTAAATATTTAACTCAATAACACTGCAACTTTAACTAATATTGCAGTAGCTCTGTTGTTACCATTGTTGATGGGAGACAGAAAAGATGCAAGAGTCTACCTGAATCACTTGTTATCAGAAATGAAGGGGGGGGAAATAAAAAGTGAGATCATTACTCTGTCAAATACAGGCTGTCTGTGAGATTAGTTGGACGCAGCCGTTATAAATCCTCAGATGGTTCTGGATTTGGACTGTACGGCGACACACACACTGCATCATGAATGCAGCCTTGTTTCACAAAGATGTGAAATAATCACAACTTCTTCACGCTGCATGCAATGTGCTAAAATTACACCGAGGCACCACATGGTGGTTACTAAGGTGATGAATCAAGACTTGTTTTCTTCAAACAAACCTACAAATGCCAGTGTTTCTTTTTTTTTTTTCTTTTTATTGTGAAGTCACGATATCTAAGCCCTGTTTTTTTTCCCTAAACGTAACCAAGTACTTTTCATGTGTAAATATGACCAAATTGCTACAGAATCAACAAAAGAGCCCAAAACCACTGAAGAGGAAGGCTGGACAAGTGAAACATGTTTCCACTGTATTACTGACTTGAAAACTGAATTTGCAATTATTATGTGATACATCACCATAAAAAACTCAGTGGAAGCACTTCAGAGATTTTTCACTAAATTCTGTAAACCAGATTTGTTTTTTTATTAAGAAGTCAGTTCATCACTTTGGTCCAAACTTCCCTTCTGTAACCACAAAGCAGGGTTTGATGTATGGTTGAAATGCAGACAGACAGAATTCTAAAATAAAACTAAACTTTTGGTTTTAGCAAAAAACAGAAGACATCATTGCAGCGAAACTTACACAGTCAGGAATAACATGGGACGGCACAAGACAGGCATACGAACCCAGGCATAAAAATACATAATGGACTGAGGCTAATGAGGAGATGAGGAACAGCTGAGTCAACAAAGCAGGGCGCCAGGTGGGAGTGGGCGTGGCAGGTGGCACAAATGTAAACAAAGGGCTGAACACGATAAAACATAACCAAAAGGGAATAACAAATAACAAAATCACTGACCAAAAAATAAAATAATATACTGATGCTGAAATATGAGAGAACATACAGAATAATATTATTATTATTTTACACACTGTTCATTTTGTCTTCTTGTAATAACTATTGCTTCACGTTTTCTTAGAAAAACTATAAAAGCCTTGAAAAGCAAATTATGAAAAGTTTCATTTTGTACACGTAATTTATTTTTCCCTTGACTTGAGAGCCTGAAAGGAGATTAGGAAAATAAAGTTATAATTTGTTTTCTTTTTATGGTTTGATTTATCTTTTTTCAACTTATTATTACTTTACTGATTCAACTGAGATTTTCTGTATGAGCAGATAAAATGAACCACTGATATTTTGGGGGTCAAATATTGAAATTAACACAATGCACAATATGCTTTGGAGGTGACTCTCAGCTCCCACATCACCAAATTTTAGCTCAATATCTGTCAACATTTTTGTTTTTGTTTTTGTTTAATGACAGATAAATCTGAATTATTTTGGTGTTAATTTTAGGAGTCAAACATTCATGGCTTCCAGCAGTACTTACATCTAGCTGTCCAGGAGCACAGGGAAGACAAATCAGAGTAATTCGGAGCCGATTTATATTTGATCCACGGCTCCATCTGTTAGACTGTTAAAGGGTTAAATGTACAGCCATGACAAGAAAATAAGAACATCAATCAAATGAAGACATGAAGACGCGGAGAGGAAAAGGAAGTGTGCTAAAAGATCTGCCAGAACGAGATAAGTTTAATCACAATCCAGAGACGATATTTATTACAGTGTCTCTGTTGTTTGGGCCTCTTTTTATCTCTAGTAAATAAGTCTAGAAACTAATATTTGTTAAAATATTACCATCAAAATGTGATTTGTCACAACTTATCTGATTCGGTTAGGATGAGGAAAATAATACATCTTGCTTTGATTTATGCTTTTAAATGCATTAGTAGTGGAAATGACATTTTAACGAGTGAGGGTATTTTTCCTAAAAAAAAAAACAAACTAAAAGTAGTCAAGTTCTCGTCATTTCTGAGGCTCACCCTTAAACTGTTTACAGGTGTGTGATGCAAGGGTGGGTTGGGTAAAAACGAGTGAAACGTGTTTCTTTTTGTTGGCTGTTTCTCAATTTCATCAATCAATCCTTCGGAACTGGAACCAACAGCAAAAGAGGGCATTACGGCTCCAGTCCATTATCGCCTCACGTACAACCGACTTGCATAATGGAGTACACGGACCTTGCAGAACTAAAGGAGGTCACTTGTTGAATGACAAATTGGAAATGAGAACAACAGGGTGGGGAAACAGAGAGCGTACCCTTGGCTCAAACAATCATCCGCTGCAACGGATTGGCGAGGACCTACTTATCGCCGTACAGTCGGCCTGACGTACGTCACATTCAAGTGGCCAAACAGGTCTGTGAGATAATTTACTTCCCAGATCACGTCTGTCCAACAGAAGCTACACACACACACACACACACCTCTCTGAAAGGACGCCTATTTCAAGATAGAGAGGGTGTATAATTGTGGTGATCAATCAAAGAGCTGTGAATCAGTTTTCAGTGACAGGCAGAGCTATGTGTGCACAGAAAAGAGGGCTTTTTTTGTCAGGAATACAAAGGCAGTTTGCTCCTCTTACACACAGTATTTTATCTTTCTCTTAGCAGGAGAAATCCCACCATGAGGGGGCCAAAACACAGCAGCCCATTCATCCAGGAGTTTTATTACTGACCACCTGATAGAGACAGTTTCTCACCCAGGACAGACCCACATTAAAAAAGAAAGATCTAAAAAGCTGTGAGCCTGCTGCATGCAGTTTGTTACACACAGTGTTTATGTTCACGTGTTTATGTCCTTTCTTTTTTAAATGACAGTTCATCGTAGGCCGCCTCCTGAAGTGTAGACAAATTATGTGCAATATATGTGACTGCACACATGAGAACGGATGTGAACAGATTTTAATGAGACTTTCAGAAAGTAGTCCCTGAACGTACATCTGATAACCTCTGAAGTCAACCTGATTCAAGATGGCCACCTCAGCTAATTGACCTAAGCTAACACAAAAATGGTTATAGCGCAGGGATTATTACAAATACTGAGCTAAAAGGCAGCCCTGAAGTTTGGTTCACACAGCAAGAGACATTTTTGATCCAATTTCAACCATCTTAAGGATGCCTGATCATTGTGATGGCTCTAAAGACATGAGATATTCCGGCCGTGTGTGGTGCCTCTTGAGCCCCACGCCCCCAGTACCTCTATTTCTTTTAACTTCTGTTAAATTAGGATCTGTCAAAGAATTAGAAAACAAAAAATGTAGATTGGCCCCGGTACTGGGGGTGTGGGGCTCAAGAGGTTAAGAGAGATTTAGACGGTTCAGAAGGACTGCTCTGACTTCAAATTTGGGATATTCAACATGTTGGATTGTCTTGGCCCGATAGCCCAGCATGTGGTATCCCTCAAGGATAAAAAAGTACTCAGCCTGTTGAATGCGACATGTAGCCAATCAGAAAGCAAGGTAGCGTAAACATGGAGGAGAATTCAAAACACCAAGATAAAATAACGGCCATGACACATCAGAATTTCGATTTCGAAGACGTCTTTTTATCATCATGTTTGGGGTCTCTCAGGTTTAAAAAAATCAACCAACACTTTTAAAATCTAGCCTAAAACCAGTTGTTAGAGATTTTGCAAGATTTCATTATATCACAAAAGATATGCTTGATGAAAACAACCATGACCACATGACCACATGATATAATTAAATTGATTTCATTCGATAGCGGTGGGTAAAATGCATCACTTCAAGGACTCCTAGGCTCTTAACTATCTGATGAAGTTTTCCTGTGAGTGATTCTGGATAAATAACTGACTTACCTTGCTAACATGTTGACCAGGGTTGAAAGGAGCAACAGAATCCGGAGTGGTGAAGCAGGCCAAAGAGATGGTTCATTTAGGAGAAATGATGTCGGGTTTGCTGTGCGCCTCTGGGCGCCTTGTTTGCGCTGAAAACAACTGCCGTAATCTCCCCAAACGCAGGCAAAGAGGCTATTATCTTTGTACACCAGCAAGCTGTACGTGTTCACACCGTGTGCACCGACACACACACAGCTTAAGTCCCAACAAAAGATCTGAAAGGCCTCATTAGTCTCCTGAGCCATAGTTGAGTGTGGGCTGGGGCCAACTATGTCGTCCTATTATGCCAATACCAACACATGGCACGTTGTGAACTAATGGCTAAATGGAAGCATGCAAATTGCTTGGTGCATAATAGACCAACCTGCATGTATCACACTTTTTTCCCCCCTTTCATAATAAAGTACTGGAAAGTGAAATAAAGGCACAAATCGGGTAAGTTCATTTCACCATATCTTCTGCAATGAGGGAAAAAGCAGTGGATGAATGTGGTTTAAATGGTCACGTTGGCATGGAAGTCGACTGTAATTTCCTATTTACTGGCCTGCTTTGTTGGTGTAAAAGTCAAACTCATCTCCCATCCTCCAGGCTGCACAGTGAATCATAAATTGGCCAGTTATGCGCTCAAATGCGGGCATAATAAAAGCAGCAGATGTCGATCTGCACGTGAAACACAGCCCAGCTTGTGGTGCAGACAGAAGGTTAATTGAGAGAAGGTTAATTGTCAAAATTACTTCTTGTTTGTTGAGAGTGGCCTCTTATACCGCCCGGTGCTCCGACTGCGTTCTCGTCAAACCAAAGCTAATATCTGTTTGTGCTGATCCTTCTGTCTTCAGCCTCTTAAGGTCCAACACCCTCACTCATTGTGACGGAGCGACAACAGCTACTTCTCTTTCTTCAATGCTACATACAACAGATTGGTTATTTGTTAGTATTATTCTGGGGGTCTTGCCCCTTGTATGCACTATGGGCTCGCCACACACAGATATGTATTTCTGGCTTTGAATCATACAATAACTGTGCCGCAATTGTGTGCCTTAATGTCATTGCAAAGGTCGGGTGCATTAACTGACTTACTTCAGGTGCACACAGGTTTTGTAAATTCCACACATCTAGATTTTCATAGGACTTGAATTGAATGCACAGGATCAAAAGACTCCACGGCCAGCCTGTAACCTTTTGCATAAACACACACAAGTGACACACAAGCATGGTTCCTCACATACACTATTTGCCTACTTAATTCAGTTTTGTGGATGAGCCATGTTTTCTTTTCTTTTTTTATATATATGTGTGTAATATTCAATTACAAAATAATAAAATCTCATCAGTGTACTGATTTAAAGCAGTAAGGCATATAGTTAAATTGATTTCAGACTAAATAAAATCACTGTTTAACACAAATCTTAGTGCTTTTACTGAAATTAATGCATTATTTTCAGTACATATTGTTGCAGGGTAGTTATTTTTTTTACTTGAAATTTATACTGTGACTCTTAAGCTATAAATAACACAAAAACAGCTACAGCACGCTGTTTAAAAATCACTTTTTCTCTCCAGGAAGAGACATTTCACCAGCCAACATCTTCTTCACATTTTCACCTCTCTCTCTCTGATCCCGTTTGTCAGTTTTTTTCTTATCCCTTGTACTTTAGCTTTAATCTCTTCATTTGTCTATTCAAAAACTCGCCCCTTTATGACTGCGACCTTTTCCCTTCCGCCACAGCGTTTGTCCTACTCAGAAATAATTATTTACTCTGGCTCTGTAGCGGCTTTGGTACGGTGTGTAAGGAGAAATATATAATATAAGCATGCGGTTGCCATGCCAACATTATCCACTGCGCTCACCCCCTCGTTCTGTTCACGAGCGTGTGACTGACAGCGAACATGTTTAGCACAAGGAGAATAAAGGATTAAGAAAGAAAAAACACAAAAAAATCCTTAAAAAAAACCTGTAAGCATCAAATGTTCGGTCTCTTCTCCCCGACACGACAAACTTTTTTATTCTCTGTTTTTTTTCTGCAGAGGGCTTTTACATGTTTGTTGACACATCATCCACATGCTCACCTCTGTCACATGCAGCTTGTGCCCACTGTCACCATGTCAGCTTTAAATGTGCTGATTATATGTTGAGTAAACTCCTCTTCCTCCTTCACACCCACACAACTTGGGTTATGTCATAATCTTCTCTCATTTCTTTCATTCATTTCCTTCTTCATCTCCTGGCTGTCAATGCTATTATTATTATAAAATAATAATAATAATAATAATAATAATAATAATAATAATAATAATAATTATTATTATTATTATTATTATTATTAAAAATAATAATAATTATTATTATTATTATTATTATTATTAATAAAAAATAATAATAATAATTAAAATTATTATTAATAATAATAAGAAGAAGAAGAAGAAGAAGAAGAAAAAGAAGAAGAAGAAGAAGAAGAAGAAGAAGAAGAAGAAGAACAAGAAGAAGAACAAGAAGAAGAAGAAGAACAAGAAGAAGAAGAAATGTTTATCAAAGTGAATGAAGAAGAATAGACGTTTGTCTTGATGGCCTAAAAACAGCTGGACTAATTTTGATGATTTTCTTATATGTCTTGATTTATACGGAGCCCATGAGGGAACATGGGGGGATTCTTTTCTTTTGGTCACCTCGCAAAACGTTTTGCGTTACCTCGCAAATATTTTCATTGCCTCACAATGTTGTTTTGCGTTCCCACGCAAAGGTTTGTTTAGTATTACCTGAATAAAATCTGATTTTTTTATATTGAAATATCCGTTCACCAAAACAGGATGTGTTGCCACAAGTTCCTGAAATTGACATTGAAGTTTCGTGGCTGCATTGTGTTAAAATATTGGCATATTACATACTTCCATGCATGGATGACAGTGGTGGATCTAGGTAAGGGGCCATCCAGGGGCCACAATATTCATAGACGGACCAAGTATTTGTTCTGCATCTTTGCACACAAATCGCTGGTTTTGGTAAGGTGTATAAAACACTTGTAATGTAATTTTAAAACAGCTTGCACGGTAAATTGTCCTTACCAATTTTACATGCATTTTACAGTACATAGATAAAATACTCTCAAACAAACAGCATGTGAGAAAATCCAGCCATCATTTGTGAGTTGAAAGACATTTTCTGCAGGATTGTTCAAATTTTAAGACAAGAAAAAGACTTCTGTCAGCTTGAATTCTGCTGGAATTTTCTATTTGGCTCATTAGTGCCCCTAGTGTTTAGACATAGCACTGCACCCAGCATCATCACTCAAAGGCAAAGGACAGATGAGTGACAGGACAGGGGCTTATCAGGGGGCCAATCAGCTTTCAGCAGGGGCCAATCCCCCTGTGGCCCCACCCCTGAATTAATGTAGTAGGCTAACTTGCTAATGGAGAGTATGTGAATTTATTAATAACCCAGCAGGCACAAAAGTGATAAACAATTTTTGCAAGGGAATGCCAAAAATTTTACTAGGTAAAGCAATACTATTGTGTGGGAACACAAAAAACTTAAAAATACTCTCACGGGCTCCATAGATTTAAAAGGTCGAAACAAGTAAAAAGAAAGTTAGATTATATATTTTTGGTTTATCCAGGGTACAGTTTAACGTCCAGTATGATACATAAATGTAGCAGTTTTTAAAATGTATTAAAGGAGAACAATCACAAAAAAACATACATTTAAATACATTTTAGCAATTACGTTAAAATGTGTTGCTTGTTTTATTTTCAGTCTTTACCAAGTCAGATCAGTCTGTATGTTAAAATATCTCATGTACCACTGAATGGATTTTATTAACTCTTTCAGAAAGTGATCCTTGGTTGTTCCTGATGAACTTTTGGCGTTAACCCAAGTCAAGATGGCTGCCGAGGCTAATCAGCTTTAGCAAACACAAAAATGGCTGTAACTTGTGCAACTGTGCCGATATTGACATAAAGTTTGACATCATAGTAGATGAGAGTCATCCTCAACACTTAACAGAGCTTGTGAGAGTTCACTTTACCAAACTGGCTATAACTTCATCTTTAAACACACGTCAGATGATCACAGTTTAACACTCCGGTACAAAAGGTGTGATGTGATGTGTATCTCTTCAAGGAGTGCTAAGCCTTTAATTTCTCATTATGCATTTCATTATGGTGCTAATTTTAGTAAATAATATTCAAATGTGTTTGTCCTGTCAATACGGCACTGTTAGGAAACCTTTGATTGCTGTTATTTCAAGCAATCACATCGTCTAATTAATACAGAGATTTTCACAGCATGAAACTCCAAAATCTAATCATGCCGACCTGCTAGATTTTGTAAACTGTGAAGGGAAAAATAAAAAAAAATGATTTGTCTGTTTTGCAAGAAACCCCTTCAAGAATAATACAGGTCTAATGGTATAATCAGGTACACTGCAGCTCGGCAGCTGGAGAACGTTGAATCAACAACAATCAATCCAGAAACAACATAGACTTTCAAAGTTAGAGATGCCAGCAGTTCATTTGAATTTATTTCCAAATAGGCCTGCATTTTACATAATAACAATGCTGTAATGCAGAAAGATTTTATCATAAATAAAGAAACTAACCCTTTTTATTTAAAAGGCTTGCTCAACAAAAGAACTGTGGTTAAAGCTTGTATTTTGTCAGAGCATACAATCAGATCATTTATCACTTAATATATCTATGATAAGTTTATATCATCAGCTAAAAAATGTATTATTATGAACGCAGTTTCTTTTCCCTTCGTTAGAGAGTCATAGAGACGCTACATATGTCGCATCACAATCATCAACCTCAGCGTTACAAAGTCACCTGAAGCTGTTTAACCTTTCAGTAAATTATCCTGTGAAAAACACTTTAGTGTCATTTCTGTGCAACATAAGACCGACTCAGCAGCTCTAAAGATAAATCACTGAATATAGATGTTGTTTTGTGTTTTTGTGTGTTGGTGACATTTTGTGTTTTGTTTGTTTTTGTGTTTTTATCGCTTTTCTTTTTCAAAGTTTTTGTGTTTAACACCTCGAACCTTGATTACAGTCCCACAGAGAAGGTTTTTGACTTGTTGCGTGGTCTTTAGCTTCACGCTGTGAGTCTTTTCGAGGCTGAGTCGGGTCTTTGTCAGGAACCCCGGGGTGCTGTCAATTAACAGCAGAAATCGATCGATAGAAACACTGTTTCGGAACGAGGGACATTTAGCAATAAGAGGCTGATATATTTAAAATGTTGGAGGGAAAAAAAACACATTTTTGTTTTGTAGATTTGGAATGAATGCTTTCAGTGTTTCATCATTTAATTTATTTTTGAACCAAATGCAGCTGGTGATATTTTACTGCTACTAAAAAAAAGGATTATTATTAGAAATCAGTCCAGACTACAATGTCCTACCTTGGCAGCCATGACCATAGAGGATCCTCCTCTGATGCCCAGGATGGGAATTTGTGTCTGAGCAGATATGAAGTCCAGGATCTGAGCGATGGCCTCCTGATCCGTGTCATCACCGAACACCACGCCTTGTAGGGAGTTCCTCGTCATCTGCGCACAGATCCGATTGATGATGCTCTTGGGATCAGTCTCGTTCATGGTGACCACCTCCACTTTGGGGGGATAAGGAATGTGGCGAAAGTCTTCCTTTTCTAGTCCAGCCCCTAAGGACACTTCACTAGAATTGCCCACCAGGATGACAGCGATACTGTACGGGCTGTTGGGTTTAGGACTAATGACTGGTAACCCCGGATGGTAATGAGGAGGGATAAGTGGATCCCTTTGGCTGCTGCCTCCCCTCTGGCCTCCCTGTCCCCCTGGAACACCTCCGGGACCTCCTCCTGTACCACCACCCCTCCTGGATTCGCAGACGGGCAAGAGGACTACGGAGAGGAGAAGCAGAGAGAAGGACAAGGAGAGGAAGGGCAGGGTGAGCCGGGGCTGAGGCTGAGGATGGCAGGACGACAGGACCGGAGGAGGAGGAGGATGTTGACTGGAGGGTGGGGACACCAAGTGCTTGTCCTGAAGATGGGAGGGAGACAAGTGGAGGCTGACAAGCATTGTGGAGGAGTTTGAATGCCGTCCCTGGAGGAAAAATGAAGAACAACAAACACGACACATTAATATCATAAAAACCGAGATAAAACATTAAAACCATGTAAATTAAAAACCAGTCAGAGCTTTGAATGAGGGAACATTAACATCTGAACGTTGACAGCTGACTGGAACTGAATCACTGGGTAGCAGTGGTTTAAGGCACAGGTGTCCAATCGTGGTTCTCGAGGGCCGCTATCCTGCATGTCTTCCTTGTTTTCTAGTCCAACACACCTGATTCAGTGATTGAACCACCTCTTCAAATTCTGGTAATCAAACCTCTAAAACATGCAGGATAGTGGCCCTCAAGGACCAGGATTTGACACCCCTGGTTTAAGGAGTGACAGTTCATAAACTGATGAGGCAAAGTGGAACTAACAGGAATGTTTTCAGCACACATATAGAAATATTGAGCTGTCCCTGTCTAGGTTCATACAGGAGCACCGATTAGCCATGTTATTCAGAAAAATGCAACAAAGTAAAATAAAAATCCATCGCAAGTTGAAGTCACGTCAGGAACAAAATGCAATAAAGGAACTTTCAGATCTTTTTCTCTTGTCTGTTTGCAGTTGAGATATCAGAACATGTGAGAAGCAAAGAATCATTTGTGGTGGTGCTTCAAGCAAAACATCAGTTTTGACCTTTACTAATAAAAGACCTCAAAATTAAATGTAACCACCACTGTTGCAATATATTTTCCATCTCTAATGATCAGAATGTTTTTTTAATAAATCAGCGTTAGTGTGTCACGAGAACACAAGGGAAAACTCATTATTTGTTTATTTAAAAAATCACCAAAACAAGTCTATTTGAATAATTAAAACTCTGTTTGACTCAGTTTTTTTTTACCCCTTTTCCAAATAAAAGTTTGTCACTATTCACTTTTTAAAAAATATATATATATATTTATAAATAGATAAAGGTTGAATACATCTCCAAGCTTGAAAGAAAGTTTGAGGGAAATAGTTTGGGAATCACTGCTTAGAGCATCTGAGATGTAATGAGACAATCTGAGAAGAAAAAATAGTGTGTTTTATGTACTTATTTACTAGTTAGTTGTTGTGTTATTTTGTGGGTATGGATTTCAGATTCCTAATCTAATGGATGGAAATAAATCATTTCTGGATTAGTCAGAGTTTTTAATAAATAAGTCAAGACCCGTAACTGATTACAACACTTTGTGATCTTTGGAGCTTCACACCGAGAGCCTTTTTCTCATAAAGCATGAAGTGACAATGCTGAATCCACAGTGTGTGTGTGTGTGTGTGTGTGTGTGTGTGTGTGTGTGTGTGTGTGTGTGTGTGTGTGTGTGTGTGTGT
>JAUBOC010000127.1:3353987-3366635 GCA_032275365.1 Anablepsoides cearensis | reverse complement strand
GTTTGTATGTAATGTATGAATATAATATACAAGTTTCACTTTTTAAATGGAATTACTGAAATAAATCTACTTTTTCAGGATATTCTAATTTTATGACCAGCACCTGTATGTGTTTCTCAGGCATACAGTTCAATTTTATCCCAAAATAAAGTAATTATGATATTGTTATGAAAATGCTGTTTTTAAAATGAGTTAGAGGAATGCATATCACTCGCTGCCACATGTCAGAGCTCTATGTGCACGTTGAGGACCAAATTTTAGCTAAACCTCTATTGAGTTATAACCATTTTCTCGCTTGGTGATACTGATTGTTTGCGGCAGCCATCCTGAAATGGAGTGGCTCTAAGAGCTGTAGATGTACATCCAATAATTATCGTAAGAGTTTTGTTAAAATCTGTTCATCGTTTCATGAAACATTTTGCTAACAGGCAAAGATGGACAATGACAACAGGTAATGCCAAAGTTGGAAGCAAATAAAAGCAGGAAAAACTAGGAGTCAAAAAATAGGAAACCTAAATTTTACTAAGAAATAATTGTTACAGTTTTAGCAAAGTATCTGCTGTGTCTTCTCAGTCAGCTATGGCAGCCATCTTGAATTGCCATCAGCTTTAGAGGCCCAGCCAGTGATAACTTTATGAAAGTTTCATTAAAATCCAGTGTTCATGAGATATTTTGCTAACACAACAAACAAACCTGCCCCTATAGACATTCTGAGTAAAAACATCATCCCCCTTTGAAAACCATCACCTGCAGGCTCGTCTCGCCTCAAACTCCACAGTGAGTTCTGACTTCCCGAGCCGTCACATCTCTGAGCTGCGTTATGTTAATGAGTGAGCAGAGTACAGTGAGCCTGTAAGGGTTTTTTTTTTTTTTTTTTTTTTTGTGCGGGAGGGCCATGCCAGCTGTCACACCTCGTCTAAGTCACGCTTCAACAAAGACGCGCACCAGAATTAGACGACTGCGTCAGATCTTGTGATTCGATGAAAGCTCAGTTTAGATCTGTGCGAACAAACCGGTCTTTACCCCTACGGGCTAAAAACAATCCAGCCAACACTCTAATCCGCGATGCCATCGAGAGACAAATCCCGGAGCTGCTTCACTGGCAGGAGCCGGACACTGTGACAGAGTGAAGGATTTTTGCTCATTTTCTGTTTCAGAAACGCTCGCGCGCACGAGGAAAGATCAAACGTGTTTTCATTTTGGTTTAAAAGTGCACTCTGAGCTCATGAATATCACGGAAGGTCTCCCGGTTTTTGACTGAGATCTCTTCCCCTTGCTGCCTTTGTCATGAGCCAAGTTTCTCATTAATCTTTTTTTTTTTTACATGCAACTCTTCTATGTGGCTAACTTCTAAGGAGCTGCCAGAGGGAGCAGAAGTAAAGTGATAAAAAGAGCTGCAGCTTCTCCACAATGATGCTTTACACACATACTGTTGTCTAGACCCGTTTTTCCCCTGTGGAGCACCACAACTCTTCATTTTGATGGGCTTATTAAAGCCGGTGTCTTGTTATCCCTTATCTCAACACTAGGCTGCCTCACAAAGCACCAGGAAAATGTATGCATAATAAAAAAAAAGCAGTGGGTTTGTCTCTGTTTTGCACTATGAAAGCTTTTCTGTCAATCTCTTGTATTTCTCTTCCCTGTTTCTCTCCAGCGTGACCACAGCATATGTCTTTCTCTTGTAAACGGTGCAAAATGACAGCTGAAGTGTAAACAACATCCTCACTTGCAATTTAAGTCAATCACTCTCATAAAAACATTTGGTCCGAACAGAATAGAGCTGTTTTTGATGTCATTATGAAGCGGTTTACATCACAGAACAGCACAGTTAACCGCTCCCTAATTCATATAAAAGAAAGCAGATAGCAAAAACAACAGCAAAAAATCCTTGAGGCTATTGTTTTAAAAATGCACCAAAATGAAACCGTATTCATAATGTCGTTATCGCTGCAGTTATTTCCACCTCTGTTGATCAATTACATGACCTGAAATCATCACAAGGACAATTCATGTGGTCTGGATTATTGGACAGCAGAGGGAACAAAGCAGCTGCTGAACGCTAACAGCTGTGGTGATTCAAACATTTTTTAAATGCAGTGAGACACACGAGACTTCAGCTTAGATAAACAGTCAATTCATCTAAATCAGTCCAATTAGTCAAGTGTGAGAAATACTGTGGATAACGGTCTGTTTAAATCTGCGCTTCCTGGATTGGTTGGATTCTTTTTTTTCTCCAAATGAACTTGTATTTGTTGCTAAACACCATCCTGAAGGATTCAGCTTTTTCATTGATTTTTGAAGAACAAATATTCACTAAATCTTCAAATTTATGTAAACAGCCTAATTTTTGGGTCAGAGCAAAGAGACAAAATCTAATTTGGATCAAAGGCTAAAAAGAATGTACATATGTTTTCATAAAGTTTGCACATTTCCTGTGTAATAACACCCTCATTCATGCAGAATAATTAATTTACTAAAGTCTTAGCTTCACAAATGTTAGGAAACTGTGGACAAATTAGTAGATTAAAGTTCACTAATTCCACAAAATGAAACTCAAGCAAATTGAAGTGTAGGTCCTCTAACATACTCAGTGCAAAGGATTGTGAAAATAATTCTATGATATCTTAGTTCATAAAGGCTAAGGCCAGAGACCACAGTTAAATGTGGGAGGCCTTCAAAGGCCTCAGGAAGCACTGCATGAGTAAAAAAAAAAAAAGCTGCCACAGTAATCAATACAGCCACATGAGCTCAGGAGTACCTTGAAAAGCCATTGACATTCAGCACACACCCATGCTGCATCTAGAAATGTAACCTAAAATCATATTACGCAAGAAGGAAACCATTTGTCAGCTGAGCTCAGAACCAGCAGAGCTGTCTGCACGCTCCGTCTCAGATGGACACCATTTCTGTGACCTGATGAGTCCATTTTTCACTTGGCTTTGGGAGACTTATTTACTCCTTACAATGAAGTTTGCAAGTGCAAAAAAAAATGTTGCCGCCTGCCACCATTAAAGGCAGGTGATCCTGCTTGTTTCTCATGCCTCTCGTGATAAACTTTGGGAGTTACCTGAATCAGTACGTTTAGTCCAATTCATTGATCTTAGAAACCATTTTTTTTAATGCTGTAACTCTTTTGCAGGTTTTGAGCTAAAGTTTGGTATGGTAGTAGCTGAGAGTCATCTCCAACATTGTTTGAGTAACGTCTTTGTTTAAAACCTTTATGACGCGCACTTTAAGGGTCCTTCATCTGTATTCGTTCAGTTAATCTAGAAACAAATGGATAAACAGATTAAACAGATTTGTGACGATGTTGCCAGAAATCTTCTAACGTTAAAGTTTCCTTCTTTTGTCTGTTTTTCTTGATCGAATAAAATGAGTTTGTGCCAGAGTACTCAAAGCAGTTTACCTGTTATAATGCATGATTGTACAAATAAAGCTACTGATGTTCATTAGGAAACAAGCAATGCTGTCACTACAGCAGTGAACAGGCTTCTGTTGTAAAGGATCTGGGCTGTATTTAAATCATGACTCTGTGCCGCTTTGATAAGTCAAATATCTGTCCTATGTATCCAGAGGCATTCTGGTCTCTTCCTTGTAGTCAAATAAATGAGAAGCCTCAGATTAATTTGAGCTTAATTTTCCAGCTGAAATGAAGAAGATGCCTTCAGGGCTTTGAAAGAAGTCCTTAAACCCAGTAAAGTTTAAATCCACTCGTGGCTTACCTTGAACATTGCCAGCCCGGATCTCCTCTCTGCTCTTCAGAACGGGCATGATGGAGTGGCCTGCGATTCGATCCCTCCTCTCATAGCCTCGGATGAGGGGGTGTAAACTGATGAAGTCGCACACAGAAGACAGGAGAGGGGGGGTTTCTGGCAGGTAGACGGAGGAGTGCAGCTGGATTATTTGAAGGCGGGAGGAAGAGCTGAGGCTGGACTGTTAGATGGAGGGAAGGGTGGTGTCTGACAAAAACAAACAAAAAAAAAGACTAATTTGTAAAGAACAAGCTCCAAATTGGCCGGCTTGTGCTTTTGACTCGGATATCAGGAGGTTTTTGGAAACTAACTCAAAATGTCAGAGTTTCTAAAGGGAACTCGGCTAAAGAAACTGGATGATGAGAAATGGAGTCTTTTCATTGGTCTCTTTCCATCCGACTGCCTTTCCTTCAAAGCTCTAGAGCTCGTCGAGGTCCAGAAGTCTGCTTGTGCGTGTTGCTGTGGAGATGAGTGCGCGTGGATGTTCCCCCTCTTCTTCTTTCCGTCACTCTGAGCCCTCGCCTAATTTAGCCAGTCATGATCATCGGCTCGGCGGCTCGCTCTTCTCTTCGCTCCTCTCGGTCTGAACGAGAGAAAGAAATGGAGAGCAGAGTCAGGCAGCGGAGTATGTGTGGTGGTGAAGGCTGAACATCAGAGTCTAAACAGGTCATTTTCTGCTCAGGTCAGGGCTGAACTCACTCAGGCTGCGGAGTCTGAGTGACTCCTTCACTGCAATCTGAGCGTCTCGAGTGTTTCGAGCTGCTGGTTACACTACTCAGGGTTAATCAAGTGCTTCTTGATGCAAAGCCTGACCGTATGTGATTTGATAACAATTCTGCAACATTATTTACATCAGAGCAGCTGATGTTTGACAGGTCAGCTAGAATAACAAGTCTGGCATGTGTTGCACAGTAAGAGTCAGTGTTTTATGACTGAACATTATTTCAGTTTTTGCTCATATTGTTCTGTTCAGAAATGCCTGAAGATGGATTTGGAAAAACTTTACTTCCAAACTGGGTCTGCAGGGTTAAAAACATGCTATTATTGATGACTGTGATGAAGATATATGCACATTTTCCTCATTTCTCATGTTCTGTTGTCTGATGCAATAAAAGAAAGTAGATCTTAATTGCCTGTTTGTGTGTGTGTGGAGGGGTTGGAGGTCGTTTGTTAGCAGAACATGAACATAAACCACTAAACTGATTTTAGTTAGAAAGTAATCGTCGGCTATACTTTAATAACAATCGGCGTCAACTTTATTCAAGATGGCCGCCACAGCTAGCTGACCTTAGCCAACGTAGAAATGACTTTAACACAGTCAGTTTTACAGATATTAAGCTACATTTGGTGTAGAAGTAGCTGAGAGTCATCTTTATAACACTGTCTGAATATTTTACATCATCGCACGAGATACTGCCAGAGTTGTAAAGTAACTAAGTACAAATACTTTGTTACTGTACTTACCGTAAGTAGAAATTTTGGTTACCTGTACTTTACTTGAGTAATAATTTTTACTTCTACTTCTAACATTTTTACACAATTATCTGTACTTTCTTCTCCTTACATTTTTTAAAAAGGTAAGAAGTAGAAAGTCGTTACTCATTTTATTTTAAAAAAAATACTATCCTGATAAATTGTACCTCCTGGATGGAGTGAATTTAATTGTGGTTGGATGAGAAGTATGAATATATACCATTCTGACACCATCCGTCACAGCTACACGCCTTTAAAAAAAATTATTTCTTTGAGGTCACCTCCTAATAAATGTCCTTTTGGAAAATCTAACCATTTATTTTACTCAATACTTTTACTTTTATGACTTAAGTACAAAAAAAGAATTGGATACTTTAAGACTTTTACTCAAGTAATATTCTTAGAGGAGACTTTAACCTTAACCAAAGTAATTTTATGATAATATACTTGTACTTTTACCCAAGTATCACTTTGAGGTACTTTATAAAACACTGGATAAATTCATTTACAAGGTTTGACCAAAACGGCTACAATTCTGTCACTTTTTATAATATATTTTAGTCAGAAATCAAAATCTTTTGCAGTACTAAATAATGCAATAGCAAAAAAAATTAAAATATTTAAATGAGAGCATAAAAGCAATTTCAAGTGGACAATATCTGTGTTAATTTGTCTATATATTCTCCAAAATCATGTTCTGTGTTTTTTTTTCCTACAGATCAGTTGAGGGTTTAGATCTGAATTTGGACCAGACTTTTACTAATCCCTAAGTTCTTCTCCCTTTAAATGGTAGCTGTTTGTGTGGGTCTAAAAAAAAAAAAAAAACTTTAAACAAACAAGAAACCCTTTTTGTTTGAAACAAACAACGCAGCATGTGAGGCGTGTAATATTCCCTGTTTCTCATTAACAGAACGCTCATAAACAGCTCTTCTAGAGGTGGCAGAAACAACGTCCTGTCAGTGCAGAAGTGTAGCCAATTACTGAATAAAGACAAGTGTGTCAACACATAAATTACAGACATTTAGATTATCAGCTCCTTAAACAGGCCCTGTTTTGACAAACACAGCAAGCAAAAACTGAGGACAATCATTTCAGTTCCAGCCTTGGTGGAGAGACAAAGAAAACAGCTTGGTCCACAATGTCAAGGAATCATCATCAGCATCATCTTCATCATCATCATCAACATACAGCGTTTTGTCAGAAAAACAAAACAGAGACATACTAAAGGCAAGGCTTCTAAACACAAAGGAAACAGTTGGATGCAGTCATGCAGATGCATTGTTTCGCTTCCATGCTTACTTTTTAAAACACGTGGGACAAACAACATATGACTGTTGGAGGCATGAAGCTTTTATCTGGGGGAAATGAAAAGGATCTGAGGGTCTTCTCTGACAGTGCAGGAGGATCTCGCAATGTTTTCTATTTTCTTAAAAAAAACCACCAACATGTGTATTTTTTACTGTGTGAATATGAATTTTGTAACCCCTTTTCTTTAATTCTCAATTAAACCTTGAGGTCTGTTTACCTGAGATTTACCAGGTTTGTCACAAAAGCATCATGTGTTCTGTTTAATCATGTCTGATGAGTTAATAGTTGCTTTATTACTACCCACTGCCAGGAGAGGGTGGCTATAATTAAAATGATCATGATGTAATGGCTTGTGAGGGTTTGTGTGTCTGTTAGTAAAATATCTCATGAACCACTTGATAAGGAATGTGACTTTTGTTGGTTTTATGGTTGCTCGTTGAAATATTAGCTTAAAAACTCCAAAGAAATGTCTAAATAAAAAAACTATTTGAAAGTCAAAACACAGCCACACCTGCTGTTACAAACTTAGATTTTGACACTTCATCAAAAGTTATCAATTCTGATATTTTAAGATATCCAGTTTTATCATTTAGCACCTGATCTTTAACATTAATATGTTGATCACTGATGGATGCTTTGAGACCCACTTGAATTAGCTGCCAGCATGACCGCTCCAAATTTAGATAAAAAAAAAATACTCCTTTTTGTTTAAACTTGACTTTAAAATCATCTTCTATAAATGGTGAGATTTTTTTTTCCAATTATTAATAAAAAGATCAACTCATCTCGACAAAAACAATGCGGCCATGTTGATATTTGTGTTTAAAACTCAGTGTGTGCGAGTTGAGGGAGATGTAGGTAGACTCAGTTCAGCCTGGAGGAAAACTGTCAGTGGATATTTACATGTGCAGAATTTTAATCCCGTCTGGCAGTCAAATAAATTATTCATTCAGCAAATTTTCTGTTATAAATATCCATTTTTCGCTCCTTTATCGTGTAATTACGCGGGACTCTCGTGGTAGTTTTGATGTGATCCTGATGGTTTGACTCATGCAGGAAAACACTGAGAATTTTTAAATAAAACAACTTAATACGGATTATTTAATCTCATAGCTTTAGGGTATTTTATTTATTAATTTTTTTTGGAGGGCGTGGGGGGGGGGGTGCAGTTTTGAAAACTATATTGAGGAGCTGTTATGTTATACATGTCTCATCAATTTTGTGTGTGCAAGATATTTTACTTTATTTTTATTTTTATTATTAGTTATTTTTATAAAGGGAAGCAGTATATTTCTAAAAAAGTTAATGTGTTTAGGTGGTTCTCTAGGCAAGAGGTGAGCTTAGCATTTTCAGAGTTTTGTAACTTTTTTTTTTGTGAAATACGTCCTGAATGATTTAAAACCTTTAAGTTGGAGATGTTCAGTAAAAATGAAGAGACTCCTCTTTAAAACAATTAATGGAGCCGTTTTAAGAACAAACAGCCGTAAAACATTTGTTGATCTTCCATTTTAGCAATGTCTAACAATATATTTAGGAACATGTTGGACACATTTTAATTACTTCTTTTCCAAGAAGTAATCAACACATGTTCATTAACAACTATTAACTTTTGGATTTAACCCAATTCAGGATGGCCGCTACAGAGAATTCACTTAATAAGACACAAATATGGCTACAACTCATAAATGTGTGATTATTGAGCTTAAATTTGATATGGTAGTAGCTGAGAGTCAGTCCCAGAAAATACTCTGAGTACATCACAGAATATGACATTAGTTTGTTGAAATATGTCTGATCAAAACTTGCGTTCCATCAAGAAACTAAGGAATGAGAAAAAAGACTTTCGTGGAATTGTTTTATCAAAAAAGGTGTCTCTAAATGATATCTTGGGTCTCAATGAGACAACCTGTATAAATAAAGGTAAAAAAAAGTATTTAAATTCTAACTTTGACTCTTTTAGCTGCTTGATTCAGCCTCTGGTTGTGCACAGGTGAAGGCAGCGTTGGATCACTTTAGCCAACATGATGGATGCAGTTGGACGCGCGCAGCTTATTATGTCACAGTGTTCTCATTAGGGTCTTGCTGGAGAGTCAAACAGCCAAGCCAATGCATGAGTCACATCAGATGTGTTGGTTTATTTATTTGTAAAAATATATATATTTTTCCCAGAGATCTGCTGCAGATCCATCGCTACCAAGACAAAATGTGATGGAGGAGGTAAAAAAATAATATTCGGTGGAATTGCTTTAAAAATAAAATCTAAACCACTTTTTTCTACTACACCATAAAAACGAGGGAGGACTAAATTAAAATGTGCACAAGAACCAAAATCACTCTTTTCTAAGAGGAGCTGGTTTTAAGTTTAGGATAAAAAGCAGATAAATTTATTTAGCTTGAGCAAAGTGATAACTCAAAGAGGTGTGGAACTTAGAAAGTGAAACCTACATTAAAAAAAGAAATCAAAGGCATGGTCTGAGCAACAATCGGTTGGACAAAGGTAGGCTTCTCTCGGTGCAGGCAAACATCAGAACCCCTCACAGAGAAGCTGCTGATGGGAGTGCATGCACAGTTCGTTCCCAGACATGCACGCTCCTGCTCCATCAGCTGCGCACACGTCTCAGGGCGACACACCCACCCTACCGCTCCATGCATGTGCATGCACTCACTCCGGGGGGGGGGGAAGCAGTGAGCGCCCAATCAATTCACTTACTCACCTAATTAACTCTTTTCTGCAACACATAATTTTATAGACTGTAGCGGAGATGTTTTTACAGAAGAGCAGAGTTGAGACACAAAAGCAAAGACAGAGCAAAACGACTGGTCCTTCATGTTCCTTCATGACGACATCCTCCTCTCAACAAGAAAAGAGGGACGTGTTACGCCCCTTTTTAAAAGCAGTCCATGAGGAGGAGGAGGAGGTGGAACAGTAGCTGATGTGGGCCTAAGCTACTTGTCTACTTTTAAGGTTGACGAGAGCAGGCAGCTTCAGGTTCATGTACACAAACAAGCTATTAAAATAAGTCTAAGGCTTTAAAACGGCTCAGACAGAAGCTGTGGCAGCGAAGCATCAAACAAAACAAAGAGAGGAGGAAGATGTGACAGAGGAGGAGACAAAGACAAAAAGGAGGATGGAAGATTCAGTTCTGTCTATCAGTCTGTCTATCTTCAACCTGCACAGCTTCACAAGCTCAGTCCACAGATCAAGCTGCTAATGTCACCCCGACCCTTACACAAGGAGGAGGATAAAAGAATTGGGAAAACAAAAAAGAGGCTTTTGAGTAAAATGGATTTACATGCAGGAGCTTCAGATGTTAAAATATCTAGGATTGTGTGCACAGTGTGTGGGATGGCAAGGAGCAGAGGCAGGAACAGAACCAATGGACTTAGAACCCAAAAAAAGCAGAAACGACATATGCTTTTAATGATTCCAGGCTGGCATTAGTTCAAAACTGAATGAAACTCATAAAATTTAAGAAAAAATAAATAAATAAATAAAACCACTTCATTACAGCCAGGGCCAACTTTAATCTCCACAACAGGTTGCAAAAATGTTTAACAAATTAAAAGCATGAACAAAAGAAATGATTTTTTTTTCCAAAGACACCAGTTAAAAGAACAGTAAGATGAACTGAGGAGGATTTAATTAAAAAACGATGAGGACAAACCAAAAAATAAATAAATAAAAAAAATCACTGATCACGCTCCTTCAGCCATAGTTTCGTGTGCGAGTGCATGTGTGTGTTAATGTGTGTTTTATGTCTACGTAAAGCACACACAAATACACACAGACCGACAGATAGACAGACACTAAACAATAGTTAACCTACCTAGAGTAACATTAAAGAATCCCGCAACAGTGTGATGCAAAGAAAAATGGGTGTGGAGGGACCAAAAGAGAAGGAAAAGGAGGGGAGGAAAAAAAAAGTCATTCATGAGGAGTTTTTTTTTCTCTTTTTAGTTGTCTTTGAAGAGAATTAATCCAAGTTCATATAACAGCTTAGAGACAGGAGAAGGTGGAAGATCGGGTGGAGTGGTGGGGGTGAACTGATAAGGATGGAGTGACAGGAGTGATGGGGTTCGGTGAAAACGGAGAGGGTGAGGAGGGAGGGCGAAAGGACAGAATAAAAAAAAATTAAATCAGAACTCCTCTCTCCGTTCTCTCTCATAAATACAAGAAATTATACACCACGTAGATGGAGAAGTAAATGAGGAGGCAGATGACGGAGAGAGAGACTATATGAAAAGATGAAGCACCTCCCAGCACCGCGATGAGGAATAAGAAAAATATAAAACGAAAGAAAAAATTGAATACTCCAAAGCCTTCCGTTTTGCTCTGCTTAGTGGGGGCGAGGAGGGGGGCTTTCAGTTATATCCCCCCCCTCCTCTCGCTCGCTCTCAGCAACTGGTCAAGTCTTCTTCTTCCTCCTCAAAGCAAGATGCCACCTTCTCCTCAGAAGAGCCGCAGCCTTTTGCCCAGCCAGCTGTCAGACATGGCACTGCTGCTGCCGATGTGCGGGAGACCCGGAGCCAAAAAAAAAGCCACACACTTCTGAGCGAGCGCAGAGCGGCGCGCGGACCACAACTCTGGAGCTGCGCGCTCTTGCTCTCCTCCCTCCCCCTCTGGAGAGGAGGTGGGAGGAGAGCGGGAGATGCTCAGAGGGAGGGAGGGGAGATGTGGAGGTGGGTCCCTCTGTAGGATTGTGAATCAGAGACGGGCTGCTGTGGAGAAAAAATATCTTTGTTGTTGTTTTTGTTTAGTTTTTTAAAAGCAATGGCTCCCCCTGTAGTTGCTCTGCACTCAGTATCAAAATAATTTAAAAATAAAATTGTTGAGCTTCATGTGGCGGCTGGTGGATTTTTCTCCAGGGGGGGGCTACAACTATAAAATAGACATATGTCAAAATGAATTCAAACATGTACTAAGTTGTATCACTCAGTGTATTTAATAAACAAGCATGCAGTGTTTTATATTTTGTACATAAATTTTGCTGTTTTGTAACAGAGAAGCAAATTTCTTCATGACTCTGGTTAAAGTCAGGGATGTTTTAAGAACATTTTTCTCTATAGATCAGGGTATTCAACTAAATTACTCCAGGGACCACAGTTACTGCAGGTCAACAGCTGACGGGCTGAACATCCAGCAATTAAAGTTATTCTGTAAATAAACCAAGTATTACAAAGATTTGTTATCTTTGAAATAGTTTATTTTGCTGCATTTAATCATGAATACAACATACAGAACCCTATAAAAAGGTAATCAAAAACAAAAAGAACACATTATGCCTCCTACAGATGTCAGATAATATTGGCCTACAGATATTATCGGTCCAATATTAAAATAAAAATATAAAATCTCTACATATCGGTATCAGTGTTTCTTCTGGTAACAAAAGCCAGATAAATTAACGTCTGGATTTGACCAAAATGTGTTAATAAATGCTTGTGGTCCAGAGATGTTCACCGGTGTGGGACTGATGACATCATCAGACTGGATTATCTCAGGGAGAGAATGATCCAAACTATTGTTTGCAACAAAATGTTTAAAATAAATATGGCACTTTTTCCCTAACTTCAATGAAATGGTTTTTATTTTGTACAGACAATGTTTATGTATGGAATGCAACCAGTGTAGCCTGGCCCTTGCTTTTCTACGCAGTTTCGCTCAATTCTAGTTTCCCTTCACTGCTCCGTCTGGTATTTCTCCCATAGACAAGGATTTCTTCGGGAGCATTTTGTCCGGGCCAATCAGAGAACAGAACGTGGATTTTCTGCGCCGTGTGTGTTTGTAGTTTATTTTACCTGGGCCAATCGGCAAACAGAAGGCGGAATTTTGAATGAAGTCGATTTTCTGCGCAGTGTCTGTAGTTTAGCAATGGCAGTGGAGGAAGTGAATGAAGCCAGTTCATGTTGATAAGGCTTCCAAATTATATTAAATTTGTCTGACAAAGCAGCAGCTCTCATTTACAACCGTCTCCTTTGTGTTATGATTCTTGCTTTTGTATGTTTTATTTTGTTAGTATTCTTCTGTTTTATTGTTCAGTCATCTTGTCTTATTTTCTCATTTCCTGTTAGTTTCCTTCATTTCCTGTATCATGTTATCCTCAGTAGCTTCTCA
>JAUBOC010000127.1:3339878-3353887 GCA_032275365.1 Anablepsoides cearensis | reverse complement strand
ACCTTTAAATCTGACACAGGTCTATAAAGTAGTCATTACAGTCCTTTTCTTGTGTAGGATGTAGCCAAAAGTATGTAGGAACAAGTGAAACTCCCCTACATATTTTACACCTTTAAATCTGACACAGGTCTATAAAGTAGTCATTACAGTCTTTTTCTTGTGTAGGATGTAGCCAAAAGTATGTAGGAACAGGTGAAACTCCCCTACACCAACCAACCCTCTTGGCGGGGGGCTACCCGCTAATTTTTATGTAGCCCCCCCCCCATCTCACTCTTGGGTGACCTGAAAAGTTGGCAACCCTGATATTGGTTTGTAATATCGGTTAATATCGGAAATTTAATGTTGAACAATATCGGCAAAAAGTCAATATCAAGCATCTCTATTTGACACAAATAATATTTTGACATCTCTGACTCGCCAAAATTTTAAACCAATTTTATTTTCACTTTCATTGTTTTACCTTCAACTGCTTGTATCTTCAACTGCTATCTTGAGTGTGCATAGAAATGGGTTTCATAGCCAAGATTCTGACATCTCTGTAGATACCAAACATGTCTATGTTTAACTAAAAGAACTTATAGGAATTAAAGTAGAAAACCAGGGTTTGGGGTTAAGAGATGAATAAACCAATTGGCAGGTAGAATTTTGGTCACTCGCAGGCCAGATGTGGCCCCAGGCCGCTGGTTGAAAAGCCCTGCTATAGAGCATGGTTAATGCAGTGAGATGTGATGTTTGTACCTGAGGAAAGTCTGGATTCTCTTCAGTGTTGAGAGGCTCCTCTCAGATTCAGCTGTGGTCAGAGGAGATGTGAGGAGAATCTTCAGCAGAGTCACAGTCTCTGAAGGTGTCCTGCAGATTGTTCTCCATGAAGAGCTGGTACAGAGCCGCAGCACCACTACAGCTCCTGAACTACATCAGACTTCTTGGTCCTGTTCAGCACAGGGTGAGCCTTCATGGTCTTCAGTGCTGCTTCAGAGAGCTGTCCTGCAGGAACCTGTCTGCCTGCAGCAGTGTAGCACTGATCAGATGCTTTGTGAATGGCTCAAGATGATGTTACGAACCTAAACAAATAAACGCACGAATTTAATTCAATATATGGAGATGGTTACAAGTGAGATTTCTAATATATATTTAATATATAGAAAACAATGTTATTTTAATAGCAACAAATTGTTGCACCTCTAGGTAGGGATGCATGATATATCTGCATTGGTCCGATATATAAAACTGATAGGATATTTATTTCCCACTTTTTAGCTTTGTGTTTCTGTTTTGGGAGGGGAGATGGTTGGTTGAGCGGCATCTATTTGATCATGATAGTGACGCACAACCAGGAATAACTGAAGTAGGGAGCCATGTCAGAAGTCTGGTCGTTTATTTACGGTATCAAGAAAAGACTCGTGTGTTTGTGCGTATGCATAATATAATGTGTGTGTTTGTGTAATATCGGTAAAAATCGGTTAACGGCCATAAGAGCTATAATTATATTGGATATCAATATTGGCTGAAATTTTTATATTGGTGCATCCCTACTATAAAAATGTTTATTAGATGTAGGTGTGCATGCAGTGATTACTTCTTGAAAGTTTCAATACATTTTGCCACTCCAATGAGATATTCAAACAGACAGAACTGAATCAAGTATTTCCACAATCAGTTCAAATTTAAAGCACACGTTGGGGATTGCTTTCAACCCAATGAATACTTTGAGAGTTTCACAAAAAAAAAAATAGTTAATGGTGCATGAGACATTATGCAAATTTTTAACATTTGAGAATAAAGTCAGGATTCTGAGATTTTTTTTATTATTATTTTTCGCTTCTTGGCACTAATCTTCTTTCATACAGAAACAGGTTGCCTGAGTTTTCTAAGGTCATGATGCTCCCTCTTGTGGTGACGGAAAGTATTGCAATTTGCAAAAGTAGGCAGTAAAATTTGAAGAGTAACACTAATTTGTGGACAGATGGGATTTGTACAGGTGTGTTTTTGAGTATTAAATTGTCAGCAAATTCCAAGTAATCTCCATTTTTTGTTACCTTAGTGTTGGGTTCTTTGTAGTCGTCTGAAGAAAGGTTCAGCCATTTGAGTTCAGGAGAGTAATTATGAAGACTCTAATCTGAGGTGCAGTAAATTAGTCATTGCTGATGCTGGGATCCTTTTTCAGCTCGTCGTCTGCTGTGACCCGAGTCATTCCATCGCCGTCCTGAAATAGACTCATGAAATCCAGCTGCATTATTTCATTTGATGGTTTTTGTTCCTGCACTTGAAGGTAGATCTCTAGAACGAGGAACAGCGTCTTCAACCCTGTTCCTCGTGACCCCACTGTTCTGCATGTTGTAGCCGTTTCACTGCTTCAACACACCTGATTCAAATAATTAAATCAGCTACTCAGAATGTCATCAAGTTTAGAAGCAATCACTTAATCACTACAGTCAGGTGTGTTGAAGCAGGGAAACGTCTAAAACATGCAGAATAGTGGGTCACAAGAAACTGGGTTGAAGACCTCAGACCTAGAATTTTTAAAAAATTGGTCTTTGAAATAACATGGAATACTAAAATTGCTCTGTGGGTCACCTTTTCAACACATCACAACTGATTACGTTGAACACAATGAAATGTCAGGATGTTCAGCTACTCAACTGCTTCTTCAAAGAAATTACAGGTATTTGGCTCAAAACGTGTAGCAGCACGGTGGAACAGTTTGTAGATCCGCTGCCTCTCTGTAAAGACTGAAGAATCCTGGCCGGGCGGTGGAGTTTCCACGTGTGCACGAGGTTTTCTCCAGTTTCCTCCCACAGACCAAAAACATGCACGTTAACTGGAAACTGATTTCTTAACCTGGTTTTAAAGGTTTCAGCATTCTCCTTACTGGTAAATGTTTTCTCTGCTTGATGCCAATAATTTGACTTTTCTGAAACAGATGAACGTCTTTTCCACGACCACAGGATGTGTCTTTCCAAATGAGAAGCTGCTCGCTGCCTCAGTCAGGATTAAATAACTTGACTCCAGCTGAAACAATCACTCCTGCAGTAATTATCCAATGGGAGGTTTTTGCATGTTGCTTAATTCTAGGTGGTTTGCCAGGAAATATAGCACCGACATTATCAACATAAAATGAGCTTATTCTATATGCACCCTTTAGTTACATGATGAAATATTAAAAAATAAATAAGACCTATACTTTAATAAAACCTTTTATTTTGTTTGTTAAAGTCTGGTTGCCAGACAGAACTTAAAAAAAGTTATTCTGCTTCTAACACACAAGTATACATTTCTGTGCAATTGAGTTTACATGTACTGTATAATCACTTCTCCTCAAAGAATGAATAACGATCTTGGTCTGATTAGCAGGAGTGAACAACATAAATACCCCACTTTGTAAAGGGGGAAAAAAATAATACAGGGTTACACACGACAGCTCAAGTCACTAAAAATACACCACGTACAATAAACCAGAGAAAAACAACTGTTTGCTGCTTCAACTCACCAAGTCAGTCAGAATTTTAGGTGTTTTTTGTAGATATATTTACAGATACTGTATCTGATCCACACACCATGTTTGAGTTCTTGAAATAAAACACAAAATCTTTGAAGCAAAACATAAAAAAAAAAAAAAAAGTCCATCTTTGAGTGATTTAACTAGAGCTGGAACTGATAACATTTGTGCACTGGGGTTCACAGAAGGTGCCGAAACGTCCATAAATGTCTTTGGCTCGAACGGCAAAATAGTACGTGGAGCCAGACTGGAACTGGGTCAGCGTACAGGCCATGGGGAGGGGGAGGGCGTTCACCTCCCCTATCTTCTTCCAGTGCTGCTGCGCCGCGTTGCCGCTCGAGTTGTCTTGGTGGAAGGCATAGAGGTGATAGCTGTCTACAGCCGCGCAGGTCCGATCCGCCTCGGAAACGCTCCAGGACAGAACGATACCGGTCTGACCCGGCACCAGCTTCAGCTGGAGCTGCTGAGGGGGGGAGGTTTGTTCGGCCTCCGGGGGCATACGGGGTACTGCGGGTGCCGGAGGGAGAGGGGGCAGAGCTGCGTTGGAGCTCCGCGACGGCAATGAAGTGGTTACAGTACGAGGTTTGAGTGGAGATTCCTAAACACACAAACAAACAATTACTTAGGAGATCAATTAAAGAAAATGTTTGATGTCTGGGGAAGAACAAGTTTCCTAAAATCTCTGATATTATCAAATTATGTGAAGAGTTGTTATTTTAACACGACCAGTAAAAACAATAAGGTCTGGGAAAAAGCACTCATTATGAAACACGCAGACAGAAACACAAAGTAAAAATGAAGCCTCTGTGACAAACAATATGTGCAAAAAAAAAAAAACGTATGAAGAAAATAATCAAAAAGTAAAAAATGTACAGATAAACAGAATGTCAATAGTGTGAATGCTGATTCATACTGACTGTGTGGAAAAGCACAATTCTTTATATTATATTTTTTATTAGTAGTAGTCGTATCATGGCTAGTCAGTGTTAATTTTGTTTTGTGTGCGCTATGCATAGTTTGTAAAATAACCAGTGTGTGAACCTCTGCTCGGATGCTGCTGTGACATCTATTTCTATTCTTCTATTCTATTATAATGATTTGATGCCACGTCACAAAGAAATGAACTCTTAAATGAAGCTACTGGAAGAAAGCGACAGATGTGGAACAGATGTAAATGCATTTCTACATCCTCACCTGTGGGGGGCGGTGATGCACTGTAATCTGTGGACTGCTGGAGGAGTTCTGGTTGTTTTTTGGAGATGACCTTGCTCCAGCACCTGTAGATGGAGCACAAACATGTGTTTAATACTTTTTCGTGTAGATTAAAGAGGCAATATATAAACAAACCCTATTCTTCAAGTACAGTACAGTGGCTGGCACTACATTGTTACCAACTCACGGATGTGTAAAAACTGACTCATGTTTGATGTAATTTGTAGATCTTACTGTTGGGAATGCTGATGACTGGGTTGGGGCGGGGGGCAGAGGAAGAACTTGGAACTGTGGCTTTCTTCACTCCTGTCACTAAAAAACAGACAACAAAACATAAAAATGTGACCTGAGGTGAAAATGAATCAGTTTATGAGAAGATGAAGAAGCGCTGAAGCTCAGTCCTACCTTGAACGTCATCATCATCCTCTGTAAGATCGATGACAGAGCCTTTGGGTCTTGATGCTGGTACAGCCGCTTTAGGTTGAGCGATTCCAGTAGTGACTCCAGAAGATCCAGAAGATGCAGATCCTGAAGCTGTTTTAGAGACCTGATTGTCTGATAAGACACAATATGCTGTTAGTCAAATTATATTATTTAATATTTTTAAAAGAAAATCTTGTTCAGCAATCTTAAATCTTTCTCACCAGTCTTGGATGTCAGAGATGTTCCCTGTGGGGTTCCTGGAGCAGTGGAACCTGTAGCTGCTGGCACAGAAGTTGCAGGTGAAGAGGCCGAAGATAAAGCACCGGCGACAGAGACGGACTGAGCTGGTGTCCTCACTGTGGCCACAGATACCCCTGCATTAGGCGTGGTTATTCTCCCTGCACCTCCTTGGTACACACCTCGCGCCAGAGAGATCTGGGCAGTAGATGCCTGACCAGCGGGGGCCTGGATTGCTGGAAGCGTGGCAACGGTTGAGGTTGGGGCTGATGCTGCATTCGTTGAGGGAGGAGACTTGATTATAAAGGTGGTGGTAGCTGGAGTGGTTTTGGATTTGGTTAGACTACTGGCAGACAAAGAGGACATAGGGAAGTTGACCAGCGTCCCCGTCTGGCCGTTCATGGACAGAGGCAGCTGAATGACGAGGGGCTGGCCTGCAGTCATCATGCTGGTACCAGGAGTTGTTTTCAGCAGGAGAGTGCCTGTTTGACTCTGAGTAGTGATCCCAGCAGCCAACGAAGAGACCGCATTAGAGTTAGAGGTGATGAGCTGGAGAATAGAAGTCTGGGGAACCATAGTGGTTGAGGTGGAAGCTGGGACTGGGATTGGGGCAGGAGCTGGAGCTGTAACTGAAGCTGCAGCAGACGCTGGAAGAGATACTGAGAACGGAACAACTGGTGGAAAAAAAAGAAAAAGAAAAAAATGAAATCAACCAGAGAAAAAACTTTTATGGTTGCATCTCAACCAATGGTCAGTCCTTGTATATTCCCTAGAAATGTCAGTCTGTACCATGTTTCTATCCAACGTCTGTCTTCTATTAACCCAAAATAAACAAAGCAAAGATTACTGACCCAATATCCAACAAAGACACTGAGTACAATAAGGGCACTTGTTAATTGTAGTTTCTTCTTATAACTAACATTCTAATACAGGAAATTCAATGTTTTTTATTTGCCAAAAACATTTCTCTGCACTTTGAGAGTAGTTTGAAAACCCAACACACAGGAACAAGCAAACATTTTTCAGAAACTTATATTTCCTTGGTGGTTGTATGTCTAAATATACACCAATGATTATTATGACAAAACATAACAGACCTAAACAACATTCATGGAAAGAAGAAATGCTACTTACCAGCTGTGCTGGAAGAAGAAACCGTTGGAGATTGTTTGACCTCAGTGGAAGTCTGGACCGGCCTGTTTAGAAAAATTGCCTATGCTTAGAGTTGCTGACATAAGAAGCCATTTAAGTCCATGATAAGATGATGGTCATTCATTTTATTCCATTTCACACAGTCATCTTTGAACATCTTGAATGTAGTCCAACTCAAAAAAAAAGTGCAAGTGTCCAAGTTTAAATTGCATTAGTTTTTAAATTGTTCATAGTTTTCAAGCATGGTGCCAAGTCACCAAGTTTCTTTTTGAACATGATTTCAGTTTTATAATTGAAGTTTGAGGTATAGACAAAATATTTTAGCATTCTCTAATACACTTAATGACAATTGTCCCAGTATGCTACGTCGTAGCCTACGACGTATCCTATGACAAAAACGTGTCAAAATGGCAAAGCAATCCTTTCATCGTATTCTCGAAAAAATTCCGGTTTTCTCTTGACTCTGAGTAATTCATTGATAGCGTCACGAATCTCCCTCCATTTTTCAATGGGCAGTAGGGGAAAGCGATGCTCAATGAACCTCTTTATTGTTCTCCTCAAGTTCATGGGCAGTGCCTCCTTGCCCATTAATCCAACATAATTGACCTTTGCGACCCAGCCACAGTAGATGTCATAAGGGACTAAGTAGCGGAATAAGTAAGATGCATAGCGCTCAGGCCTGGGGATTTCTGAGCCTCGCTTACAGTTGAAGTACAGCACACTCTCCAATTGAGTAGAAATTCTGCGGAGTTTAATATCAGGTCTGCATCTTCCTTCACTGTATTCTGCCAGCTTTCTTGCCATGGCAATATGGCGTGACATATTTATCTCCATCCCCATTTCCTCTTCTTCTTCTTTCTCCTTCGTAGACAGTGCAGTAGTCTTACGGAGAGAGTGCGCCACTCCCTCTCTGGGCGCCTCAGGCTGCAGATCTACTGTCTGCCCAAGGAGTACGCTGTTGGGAGGAGAGGTGCAGGTTTAACTACACTCTGCACAGCCTGTAGAATCGCTCAGGCTTCACATTGTAGAACGTCACAAGACTCAGGACCTGGACCCATACAGGGTTGCTTTGCAGGTAGAAAACACTGGAGCGTGTGTTTGTTTATACCAAACAGGCTTTAGAAATATCGGGTAGTTAAGAGTTTCAAAAAGTTAGGCCTAACAAACCGAAAAAAGGACATAGAAGAACTGCTTAGAATTGGAAGACTTTATTTTGTCTATTAGTTTTAGGTTTAGTTTATAATCATTACGGTTAGCAACCTGGGACAATGTCACCTCTTGGCGCTGTGAACAGTCTTGTGTGTGGTACTGGCATCAGTCCGGTATTGTCACGTTCATACAAAAGCCAAATTATATTCACACAAAACAACACTGAACACAACTAATTTCCTAATCAAGGCTTACATCTAAATATATACAACTGTTCTTTTAGAAACTTAATAATTTTAAATGATAAATAAAAAGGCGTCAGCTTCAACATAAGTGGCAAAAAAAAAAAAAAAAATCAATAAATCAAAGTAGCATTATGGTTACCTTCAGAAACCACTACTCTTAAAGTATAACCGATTTCATCTATGAAAGAAAGTGCTTTAGAAAGACTTACCGCTGAGTTTGGGGGTTGTTGGTAACAGTTGTAGTCTTAGCAGCAGTGGCAGCAGCAGTGGCAGCAGCAGCAGCAAGTGCCTATAGAAATCCAACAGCAAGCATTTAGAACATTATCTGCTGATCTCATATCAGATGTAAACTACAGAATGGAAATAGAAATTATAGGCTACAAATGTGAATGCGTCTGTCGTTTGCATATCAGCACCTATACACTGTTAACATTACAGAGAGGTGGCGGTAATGTGTTTCATGACGCTGCCTGATGCTACAATCGTTTTACAATTATTTTCTTATTATTACTAATCTACGCTCAGTACTACGGACATAAGAACAAAATAAAACTTTATTTTTATTTGTATTCCTAATAAATTAAAAAAATATATGGTGGTACATTCACAAATATATTCAGACATGTAGCAAAAACACTTGTAATTAAGATACAGATCATCCCAAATCCACCTTTGGTTAAATAAATTGACCGGATGTAATATGGAAAGGCTCACACCTCTCAAATTGTCTCTTATGATGCACATCAAAGGAAATAACAAGCCACAAAATCAAAGGAACTGCAGACAGAGCTCTGTTCAAACTGGGCATATTTTGTCAACGTGCCCTAAATTCCAGAAAGACCATCAGATCTTCAGGCCTCCTGATCTGAGCTTTATAGCAGAGTGGCTAGACAGAAGTCTCAAGTCAGGTGTGTTGTAGGAGCAGAGAAACATCTAAAAAAATACAATACCAGCCTCAAATACTTGTACTTGTACTCATTTAAACACCCCAATATTTTTGGATTAATACTCCTTTTAAGCTTGGTGACATCATGTCCACTTTTACATCACAAGTAACCGAGGGCAAAAAAGGTTTGGAGATATTTTAAAATAAACTCAGGAGATTTTAAGACAGCAGAGTAAGTATTAAGTACTTACAAGTACCAAACCAATGTACTCTGACAAAAACACTAGCACTGGGACACGCAGCAAATAAAATTGTGCAAAAATTCAAAACAGTGTGATGAAATAAGGAAAGCTATATCTTACCTCCTCTTTCTTTTTGTTTTCTGATGCCTGATTGGCCTCTCCAAACTTCTTTGTTAGTCGCTGGATCTTTGACTAAAATACACAAGATGTACACTTGGTTTTTAGGTGGTAATTTCTAACCGTGTTAAAAATGTTCTTCTAAAGAAACACCAGCTTCACATGGGAATAGTACCATGTACTTACTTGTAGTGCAGTGATGGCTGTTTGATGTTTATTAGCACAATCAATTTTGTCTACTCTGTCTTTTAACTCTTGGAAATGTTTGTCAAAAATAGTCTGCTCCAAAATCTTCAGTCGCTCACTCACAATTTCTTGAATAATCTAAAAAATGAGAAAAAAACAACAAAAAGGAGAGATTTGGTCATTTAGGGTGTCTTGCACATCAGGGACCATCTTGTGTGTCAGTCTATTACAAACCTTTTCAAGTTTATGTTTATTGCCACCTTTTGCAGTGATTTTAAGTTCCAGTTGGGCTTCCAGCTCCTCATGTTCCACCTTGGGTCTCTTCCCTTCTTTCTTTACAGTCTGTTCATCACTTTCATTTCCCTCTGATAAAGTGCGCTTCAGTCCTGAGGACGAGCTCTTCTCTTTATCTGAGTGAAATAAAAATAAATTAATATAAACACTGACTGCTATCAATTTATAATTTCAAAAAATGTACAACCTAAACTGTGTTGTTGTTTTAAAACTATAATTAATTAAAGGTAATTTTGTTATTAACATATTGTAAAGCCCTGTTGCATTTGTAATTTTTTTCTTTGGAAAATTGTTTCCTTATAACTAGTAACCATCTGTTAAACTGAACATGTCTGCTGTTGTACCTGCATCAGAAGGTGGAGTGGATGACGGTCGACTTGGTTTTGTAGTTTCTCCGTTTTCCTTCTTTTTCTTTTTGACCTCAGATTTTATTTGGCACACTTCAGTCTTTACCTCACGTTTTGACCCTGTCTCCACACTAGGTTTGTCTTCTTCTTTTACTTCATCTTTGATTTCCCCTGTTTGTTTCAGATCTTTACCAGATGCTGGAGGAGAGGTTGAAGTAAGGGAGGAACGGGTAGCCACAACAGCAGGACAAGAAGGCTTTTCGTCTTTCACTGCAGATGTGGAAGCCTCGGAGTCATTAGCGTTTGTAGTGTCACTTTCTGTGTCCATTGGCTCGATACCATCAGATCCCGCAGAGGGGACAGACGGACATGAAACCACATCTTTTCCTGAATCCTCAGCTGGCTGTTCTGTTGGGTTCTGTTTCTCCTGATGAAGAATGCAAACAGAATATTAATTCAATGTATTCTGAACTGGTAGTTCAGAAAGAACCTTTATCAAATGTATTAAAATATATCCAAGCTTTCTAACAAATAAGTATTTACCTTCTTTCCCTCCACTGGGATTGCATTTGATTTACTTGACACTACTGTAACAGACTCATTTGACTGGGATGGTGAAGAACTTTTCTTTTCCACTTCCTTTGTCTTGTTCACATCAGGAAATTCAGAGTGGAACGGGGAAGTCGGGGAAGTAACTTCTTCCTGATTGTTGGGGCTTTGTGACGAGGCAGTGGAAGGTGATAAATTTAGCGACAGGAACGGTGCAGGAGAGCTCGTCGGTGTTGGAGTGGAAGGCGACCCTGTGTGAGGGGAGCTCCGATCAGCCGTGTTGTTTTGCTCTTTGTCAGCTCCTTTTTGTCCATCCTCCTTATGCGTGCCGTTCACTAGTGGCGGCGGAGATGGGTTGGACGAGCGCGGGGCTGTTGTCAGTAAAGTGCTGTGAAGGCTTTCCAGTTGCAGACGATCACTCATCTTCATAGTTTTCTTAGCACGGAAAATCTTCTTTTTCTCCTCTGTTGCTACAAGTTCCATTGCTTTCTGCAGGGTGACAAGGACAGATGAGATGCAGAGGAGATAATGATGCTAGTCAAGCTCTAGAGCTCCAAAAATACACAGTCCATTCCGCTAATGAGTCTGTCCTGATCTTTGCGCTTTAACAATTCAGTAATAGCTGCACAGCCTGATACAAAACACTAGAGGTCGCTGTAGAGCTCTTCAGCTGTCGTTTGTTCTTTTCTAGAAGGTTCTTTCACAGATGATTTTTTGTCCAAATTTGTCGCTTCCTTAACCTGTCTACTTTTAATGCTTTTGCATATTTGTTATTGTGGTCAATAAATCAGTCAGACCTTCACAATATTGATTCCACACAGCTGACACTTTCCTAAAGTGACAACAGTCAAGGAGTGCATCTCACTAAGGCAGAAGCCCATCTTTATGGTGTCAAGTTAAGTCTAATTGTTCCATAACTACCTGAAATCATGTAACTGACCTATGGATTTCCTGTTTATTTAAGTCCGGATCCAGAAAACAGAAGAAAGAGCACCAAGTTAACAGCAGCAGTAACCCAGCCTTCCTCCCATCCCCCCATTTACCAATTGGCTGATTCCTCAGCGAATCAGAACGGACTAACTGGGGCAGTGCTTACAGCAGCAAAGAGGTTATGCAAAACATGGAAGGACTTTCCGTACACCGTTTAATCGGTTCTTACATTGTAAAGATGAGGCTATTTATATATTTTTTAAATAAATTTTTATTCTATTTGAGCTCATTTTAAAAATCCTACTTCTGTGAGTTAATCTTCATGGTATTTATATGAGTCACACAAATAGGAAATGGACTGAAGATGTGTGTAGCAGGGGAGTAGCTGCAGTTTTTTACTTTGCACCCAGTAAAAAAACAATGTGAGAATATATAAACGAATAAAACAAACCGTGACCTACCTTCAAGACGAAAGAATCCTGGTCATGAATTTAACGCAGGATTTGTCAAAAATCTGAGGAAAAAAAAGGGAGAAAAAAAGGTTGTTTTATATTTGTAAATTTGACATCGTGGCTAATGCTACAACCCTAAATCCAGCTGTACTGAATCAAGTCTAATTACAGCTCTGAGGATGAAACAAAGCTGTTAGTTATGCACCGACATAATGGCACTTTGAATTTCATCAAATTAAAAATTAATTTAGTATCAGAAACATGTTATCTTTTGTAATATTTTATAGGATACTCAAGTTTCCAGAATCTTTCTGCAGTTCCTTAAATGCCGTTACTATAGTAATACTTCAGTGTTTCCTATTACAAAGCAGAATTTTCAGTAACATTATTTAAAGCTGTTCAGTAAAAACAATGGTCACTACTGACAATATTTTTCACTTTGACAAATTTAGTTCAATTCAAGAGATTTTCAATAATTTAGGACAGAAATTATGAAAAACCTGTCAAAAAAAATCTTGACTTTAAATTGACTTGAAAGCTGCGTTCAGACAAGTATCAGCTCACAGAAGTCAATAAGAGTTGTGAAACGCTTACCAAAGTAGAGTAAAAATTAAAGACTAAAGAGAAGGGTCATCTGCACAAAAAAGCTTTCAAACAAATTATTTTTCTGATCACAGATTACAAAAAAACTGACAATGTGTTTCCTCTGGTGGTTCTGATAAAAACAGCCTCAGTAACAGTCAAACATTCATAAAGAAGAAAACAGCAGTAAATGTGTCTGTTTCACAACAGGAACAAAACATTTGAATCAAATTGATGTTTAAGGCACTTGATCTGATGAAAGTAATAAACTGCTTCAGTATTACTCTGTAGCTGGTTAGCTTCTATGTTTGTGCGTTGCTGACCCGTAGGACTGCAGTCATGTGACACAGCTTTAGCCAAACCAGCTTTGACCGTGTTTGTCTTTTGCAACTTAGTGGAAAAATACTAAGACAAATTTGGACTACGCGTATAATTAACACTGTAAAGTACCAGGGCAAAGTGCTCGGCTCAACACTGAGCCAATCCTGCTCTGTTCTCTCATCAACCTGCATGCTTCCTGCAAGAACTGTATAAAACAGGCATTTATGATTAAAACTACCAGCTTCAAAAAACTTAACCAAAAAAAAAAGCATGGCAGACACGGTCACTGTTCCACTTCACATTCCAATGTTATTGCACACTGCGCAGAGCATAATATTCCCTCCCCCATCCTGCGGCCTCAATAACCACGCCTGGACTCAAAATGGCGGTGAGATCTGCTGCTTGTTGTTAGGCTGAGACCTCTGTGGCTAGCTGAACAAGACTGCATCAGGTTGCAGAACTACTCTGCACGGTAACATTTTTCTCTTCAGCCTGAAGAATCAGCAAGCTGAATGTACAATATATAATTAAAACCCTAACTATGCAGCCACAACAGGGAATTGTCTGTTGCACGGTTTAATAAAATCTTTTTGCGTTTTTGATATATTGGTTGGCTGAAACCTGCATTTCAAATTAAGTCCACAGAGGGGACAAAACGCTGGGAAGATTTCTTAGTTCATAGTCAAAGACCAGACGGCCATCCAAAACAGTTTTAAAACCATTGAAAAAAAAAAAAAACAATATGTCTCTAAAGTAAAAACTATATTACTTGTTTCATGCTAGTTTGCTTACAAGAAGCATCCATTCCTTTTGTGCTACTTAAAACAACTTGTACTGTATGAATTATTTTCACTGCAGTATTGGACTGATGAGAACAATTTGACGTACTCTGCACAGAGAAGCAAGTGAAGAAAATGGATGAATGATTTTTACAAACAAGAGAAATTGTTTCACTTCAACCACATAATGTGGCTAAATGATAAAATTATAGGTTGTAGAAATTTAATATGACAAATGTCATAATGGCAAAATACAGATACATGCATACTAGGGCTGCACGATATTAGGAAAACCTGCAATGTGCGATAACACTGCTTAATATTGCGATGACAATATGACTTGCGATAAATGAACAAATTCATATGTAGTGTTTATATCTTTCTGCTCTGGGTTCAAAGCCAAAAAACAA
>JAUBOC010000127.1:3316701-3332270 GCA_032275365.1 Anablepsoides cearensis | reverse complement strand
GTCTGTGGCTGAATGACCCAGAGCACCTGTTCTCCTATGTTTGTCATGTTTTTGTCTTCTTCTGAATGGGTGTTCTGTACAATGACAATAAAGGCCTTGCCTTATCTTATCTTATCTTATCTTATCTTATAATATTTGCAAGCTGGCAAAACTATAGAAATGGCAACAAACTATATAAAGCTGGGTTCACACCGAACGAGTTTTGAGTAGCAGGAGCAGCCGGTTTACATACAAAGTCTACGTTGGACATGCGTGTATGGGTCTTGCGGCGCATCTAGTGCGGCGCGTTTTGATGCGGTAGGTGCGGATTGAGCGTTTGACGTGCATGTGGCACGTCCAAGGCAGCCGACGCTCAAGTTGAAAAATCTGAACTTTTGCTGCTAGACGTCCCGCGTCAACCAATCAGAGAGACTCTGCTCTGTGACGTAGCGGTGCATTTTTCCACGTGACGGTTTCCTGAATGTTGCCCACTAACCCGAAACAGACGGACAGTAGCTCTTTAGCTGAACTCGACTGTTTGTTGTTCTGGCAGGAGACATCAGCAATGATGCGGGTCAGCAGCTCGTTAAACTGACCACGGCGTTAAACTGAGCTTGGGAAAAAATTATTCTGAAAGCGAGCCTTGTGCCCCTGTGGTGAAACTCAATGTCTGTTCAGCTTCCGAATTATCTGGTGAATTAATTATCTGGTGAGCACAACGATCACTTGCTCTCAGTAATTAAAGCAAAGCCACTTTCATTACTTCATCCGCCATTAAACAGAGGCCGGCAGAGGAACAAGACTCTTCTTGATGCACGTATCTACATTCACACTGAAAGCTGTGTCTGACCTAAAAGAACACAAGCAGCCAACTGCACACGTCAGGCGCGTTTTGGATGCTCAAAAACGCGTTTGATTTGACCATAGAATAACTGTCTCAATTCTGAGTAAGCAGGGAATATTAAACAATCATCTTCACACAGCTTCGTTATCTACCCAGCCAATGAGCAGTGACAGGTCAGCCACTGTGAAAGTATTGTCCTTGCCGCTTTTTAAAACATTTTTACAGTATATACTCTGATGTGTTGCCATTTATGCCAAACATCAGTGAAAAATACTTTGATAAACAGCAATAGTGCATCTCCATAACTGTAAACAGTGCAAGCTGAAATATAAAACCAACATCTGCTGTGAATTACGGGTAGTGACGCAAAACCAGGAATAGTGTGGATACTCCCCCAGAACATTTTGTAAAGGATCTACTCTAGCCATTAGGGATGCACGATATATCGGTTTTGATATCGGTATCGGCCGATATTGGTCATTTTTTAGAATATCGGTATCGGTCCGATATTTAAAAATGGGCCGATATTAACGCCCGATATTGATTTCACACTTTTTAGCTTTGTGTTTCTATTTTGGGAGGGGAGATGGTTGGTTAAGCGGGATCTGTTTGATCATGATAGTGATGTTTATGCTGCACAGCCAGGAATAACTGAAGTAGGGAGCCATGTCAGAGGTCCGGTTGTTTATTTACAATGTCAAAAAAAGACCCAAGTGTGTTTGTATAATATAATTTATGTGTTTGTGTAATATCGGTTATCGGCCATAACAACAATAATTATATCTGATATTGATATCGGCTGAAATTTTCATATTGGTGCATCCCTACTAGCCATTTGACAAGCATTTTAATAAATTATTGGGATAAATAAAGCAACATAAAATCAAGATTTTATGAAGGTAGAACACTAAAAACCAGACCATAACGTGAATTTTATTTGAGATCATAGCTTCCATTATCCTTATATTGCTTTCTTTACATACACACTGAGCACCAGTAGTTAATCTTAACTACATCATTTATAATACTTTTCTATATATTTTTTGTCACCCCATTTGGGGCGCCAAGGCATTTAGCTAGAGGACGACCTTTAGACGCCCTGCCAATCTTTGGTCTGCCGAGTTTTTATTTTACTCTGTGTAAATTTATTTACAAGAACTACCATAAACTTTGCAAGCGGCAGAGGGGGTGACCACAATTATATTGTAAAGCCAGAGTTGAGCCCTCCTCCACTTGCAGCTGTATGTGGTTCTACTCGGATCAGCCTTGGCCAAATGTGTCTCCATTTCGGTTCCATTGTGCACTTTCAGAACCACCTTTACGGTGGTTTTAAGTGGGTAGAACAGAGTACTTCATGCTTACGATTTTGACATCAACAGAATGGTGCTCGTGGATTAGCTCTTGGATTGATTGACAGGAAAGGCATTACTTGTGCAAACTTATCCTGCAAATGTCCTTCTGGAGAGGGCCACTTTTGTTTTAATTACAATCGTGCAATACCACATGGCAAAAGCAATGACATAACCATAGCCTAAACTTTTTGGCGATCTTAGGAAAGGCAGAACTTGCAAACAATTCTTGGAAACAGGTGAAGAAGACAAAGCGCTGGACAAAACTAAGCAGATATCCCGGGAGGTTTTAAACAAACTGGCCACAGTGTTTTTAACAATTACACCAGTTTCACGGTATTTGACAGTATTTTTTTTTCCCATCACAGCTGAGCTGATAATAAAATGTACAAACGTTGTTTATTGACTTTTTTTTGACTGTACCTCTGTGTCGCTGTTTCCCTCCTCTAGTACGTATTTTCTTCTTTGGCTGGTTGTAGACAGTAATCATGCATTTTGGTCAAATCGTGAAAGGTTGAGAAAAAAATCATTATCGGGTCTTTCATTAATAAAACTTAACAGGACGACTTACCAGTTAACTACGCTCTACTGCAAAACTTACCCCCGAGCTTTTCACAATAAAAGCACGTTAAAGTCTGCATGCGTCTTCACTATACGTAGCGCGTTAAATTTAACCGTTCACGTCACTGAAGAGTTTTTTACTACATTCAGCGATGGTGAAAACGGGATGTATTTAGTCAATATAAGCAGCTGAAACACCACCCACTGCGAGTTACTCAACAAGCTGCTACGGCAATAACATTAGCATGCTAATACACATAGCTGTGCTGCGAGGAAAAGTGTTCCCCGGGAAACAATTCACTAGCGGCCGCGACGAAACGTTCCAAACGTGTTCAGGGCAGGCTATTTAAACCGGTATGTCCAACATTCATACCATAATAAAAATAAAAAACGGTTTTCGGTACAAAACGGTATACCACCCAGCACTACTGGACGCCCAGTTACACAAGCAGCACTGCAACATACAGGCATACAAATATAATTAAAGTCAGACAGGTAAAACAACAGCTTTTTTAACCGCAACGGCTGGAGTAAATACATTGAACAGACGTGGAGACAGGAAATAGATAGCGATTTTATATCTTGGGTGTGATGTTTTTTATCTCCGTTCTCAGTCTATTAGTAACTTTTTGTCCCCCTCCGTAACTTTTGTAAGCTTCCTAAGCGGTGGAGGGGCTGACTGTCTTTATTTCATTAAGTCAGAGGAAGACAAACAAAGAACAAATTAAACCCACTGTGATTGAGGAGGTGTAACAGTGTTACAGCTTTAGAGGTGGCTGTTGTTTTTATAATCTCCAGTCTGGTTGTAACATTTTTCACTGCCTTTGGAGGGGTGAGGTTGCCCTAAAGTGTCTACACCCTCTTCCGAAATTCTACCTTAAATCTCGGTGGCACCCCTAGATGGATGGCTCCTTTAGCATTTGCCTACATTCCCTATGTCTCGGGTCAGGTCTGCAGGGAAACAATGCAGTAATGTTTATATTATAGAGTGAGTGTGCATGAGGGGTGGGGTGGGGGAGGGGTGTCCCAGGAACCTTTTATTTTGTGGGGGTGGGGTAGAGGATTGTTATGTTTATTGCGAGTCACTTATTTTGTTGCTAATGTCTCTTCACACCCCACCTAAATGTAACAGAACTTCATTCTGAATGCTCACATCTGAGCAGGAAGTGGGCGGAATTAGCAAAGTGTTACGTTGCTAATGTTAGGTAGAAGCCCCTTATCATTGAGAACAATCTTAGCCCCCTGACTGTTGTGTGGGGGTTGGGGTGTCTGTAGGCAGGGAACTCTGTTCTGTTGACAAGGTGGGGTGCTGCAGCATTTTTACATTTATTTGTTGTCAGCATATAAAATTATATTCAGACAATGATTTCCAGAATTTTACCGGGCCCATAATCTTTTAAAGCAGATCTACCTAAGAGCACAAAGTTAAATGAAACTAATACCAATTCTAAGCCACATCTGTTTTGTACATAGATTTTCTTCAATTTTTTTAAAGATACCCTAGTTAATAATTTATTCAATGTCCTTGCAATGTTATCTTGGCAAATATTATTTGTGTCACAAAATGTTTAAATGCAGATGGCTACACCTAACACAGAACACCTTTAAGAAATTGAAGGCGGAGCCTCTAAACACTACTTCATCCACAAGAAAAAAAACTGCTTTGAATTACAAGTGCACCATGTGAGCACTGCAACAGAGAGGTGGGGAGGTGAACCTTGAAATAGGACTGTGCCATCTCTTAAAGTGTAAAACAGCACCTAAAATGTATTCTTAAATGTAATAATTTTAACAAAATTTTTTTGGAACACAATGTCTATGATAATCAATTTTTAGATCTGCAGCTTTTTAAACTACAGATTACAAATTGCTCTGCATGTTCCTAGACAAGCAACTGGTCACTCATCTGATCATTGATTTAAGAAAAAAAAATGATTTTTTTCTCCCCAACTTATAAACAAACAACACAAAAGCAAAAAAACTGCTCAGCTCCTGTGCTGCTGACATTAGGCCACACCCCTTTTTAGGGCTGTGTGGCTCATGGAAAATTACCGGACTCTACCACTTCAGGCCACAGGGGAGTTTTAAAACATAAAATAAAGATTGCTGGAAACTATTTATAAAATCTACAAACAGACTGCAAAGGAGAAGTTCTGATCATAATTTGCCTTTTTTCTCCTTCCACCTTTCTTCTGTCTTAAGGATAGAGAAAAATCAAGTAAGCTGTCCTAACATGTGCCCCTCCCCCAAACTGTTGTCTCTACAGAGTGCTGCTTGTTTTAGCACTGACACAGCACACTCGCAACTGACTTGTTGGGGCTGGGTCAAAACTGACTTGTTAGGTTTGGTATGTTTCCAGTTGCTGACTTGGCAAGTATTTTACTGCATGTAACAAGCATAAAACAAGAAGGAATAATTAGCAGTGTGGGGGCATGTCAAGTTACTTATTTTTGGTTTCACGTGTTCATATATGGTAGGAGTACTTTAAATCACAAAGAGTACTTGAATGCCCTTTTTTGGTTTAAAAACAAACAAACAAACAAACAAGAAACACAGGCACATATAAAATGCATTAATTATTAAAACAAAATCAGATAATTGTTTTTATTAGTGCAAAATTGTGGTTTCAAAAAAGTTAACTCTGAAGGTCAGAGCCAACCTTTAGCACTAAACACTTTCAATCTTGGCCTGAGGCACCTTCTTCCCATCTTGATGTAATTTATGTAAAGACCAAGGTAGCGTTGGGGGTTGAAGTCAATACGTCACTGTTGTACCTCTGAGCCACCAAAGAAGGTGGTGCTAGAGTCTCTTTAATGGGAAACCAGTTCTGCAGCTCGAGGTTGTGATGCAGCATAAATAGATCTCAGCTTTGCCCATATTGTTAAAAATGTTTTGTGAAAATTCAATAGGTAAATAAAACCCAAAATCAGAAAATTAATCATTTAAAGTAAAAGATTAGGAAAAGCCAGATAAATTGTTGCCCTACAACGAGGCACCAATTATCACAAATCCTACAACGATACGTGAAAAACCTAAAATGACCATTAAATACATGTTTTGTTTTCATTTAGATGAACACTGCGTAAACTGCTAAAATCCCCAAAACAGACTCTGCGTATCATTTACACAAATTTACTATGATTCATAATACTTTTGTGTTGTATATGTGAAATCATATAATACAACAACAGTACGTGAAAATTAATCAAAATTGTACATATACCTTTTTATTAATGTTTCAGCTAAAATTGACAAAACCTAGCAAGATCTCCAAGTTTATTAACGTTGAAATTGCAAAAACCACAAAGCAAGTCACATTTTTGCTTGAGTTTACTTTACCTGAAAACTTATCATGTTTTAAACCATATATTTTTAAATCACACTGATCAAAAACTTAACAAACTAGCTAAAGGCGCAGCTGCTAGCTAACACGCTACTTGGAAAAGTCACTAAACAAAACTGTCCTGTTCACATTAAAAACAAAAAAGATTATGTTCTTTTAAATTCTTGTAGCATTCCTTATTGAAAGACGATTTTTAAAACAGTTCCCTAGCTTTAAAAACATTGAAAAAGTGAAGATATTAGCTAGCATGCAATACCAACACTCACCAGGCTGCACGTTTTCCAGCAGTGTTTCAGTTATTGTCTTTTTGTCCCGCCAGTCGCTGCTCGGTTCTTCTGGACTCTGTTGGATGCGGCCGGTCAGGATCTGCAGTGAACGATTCACCCGTTCGAGCATGCAGAGCAGAGAAAACCCGGGAGTTGAGCACCTCCGCCGTGTCGTCTCTGATGCTACTCGAAGGAGGAGGACCCGACTGTTGGCTTCGCTTGAAAAATAGACTCCTCCTCTTTTTGCGCAAACGCACAAAGGAGGGGGGGAAGGAGGGTGGCGGAAAAAAAAGTCCAACTGCCTGTCGCGTGACGTCGGCTGTCGGTGCGGGGGACTTTAGCGGACGCCACGAAGTCGTTCCCGTCGCTCACCCTACGCCTGAATTTTACTTCTCTGCACTTTTTTTTAGCCTCTCTTACTGGTGTGGGCACCCGGTAAGGTACGTATGAACAGCCTCCCAAGACGTAGCAGGTCGGTTTCGGCGGATGAACTGGCAGGACTCGCACCAGATGGTCTCAGAGCAGGCGGAGCTGCAGTGTGGTGCTAGAAACAGCCACTCAGGTCCACCAGACAACAGTGGAGCTGCACATTTAGCACGGAGGGGGGAGGGGTGTGTGGTTTATTCATGACAAAAAACCGGGCTTAGTGGGAGGGGCTAAAGTAAAGGGGGAGGGGCCGGATCTGCAGTTGCTTCAAACATTTCTGTAAGATAAAATGGCAGACATTTGTGCTATTATGAAGTTATAGGTTTTACTTTACACCACTGCGTGTAGGTGGGTTTCTAGTGGTCTCTATAGATACCTAACCAATGTACCTAAATTGTGCGTGACATTTAGGAGCTTTCCACACTTTTTCTTTGTCCTGCTTTTTATTTTTCAAAATGGAGGCACACATGACAGGAAAAGATCTTAATAAACACACAAGAAAAATACTAATTTTGGCAATCTGGTGAACTGCAAAGGCATTTTAGCCGAGTAAGGAGACACTGGAATTTTAACAGACTGATTTTGTGAGTTTTTACAAAAAATAAAAAGAGAAATCCCCCCCTCCCCCCATATAAATAGGAGGGGTTTTGATTTTTGGGAGGCTAAAAAAACACAAGTTTTTTTATTATTTTTTTTTTTTGTAAAAACTCACAAAATCAGTTTTGACTTTTGGGAGACTAAAAAACTTCAACTAACTACAACTAAGCTGTTTCTAACCATGTATTGACAGTTAACACAAGTCAGCCATTTTGTTGACTCACTTCTACATAAAGAACTTGTAGTTCCGAAAGGGGCCAGCAGAGGGCAAGCTGGTGACTTCTCAGATCATAAGCGACAAAATGTTTGTCCTTGTGCAACAATAAGTGATAAACCCCTCTGCCTACTTCACTTTTTTTGTCACGGTTAGTCTACCTACAGGTCTCTACATGATCCATGTGAGGAGGAGTGAGCGTGTGTGCTCACTTTTGCTCAATGCCTCACTACACACGCTCAGGCTAGACGCCATCAACCCGGACAAGACTTGTCTTCTACTTGCACCACCAAATCCAGCTAGGCAGCACTACAACACTTCAATTAAACTGCCATATTAAAAAAATAATTGATGCATTGAGCAGAGCATTTTTTTCTGTGCAGCAGAGCTCAGACACAGAGGAAAAACTGCATGCGAATTACTGGTTCCTTATTTATATTAATGCACAAAAAAAATGTACGCACTTCATTTGGGATTTGACAGATTAAAATGAAACATGCGAATAGAAAAGTAGCCGATTTCGACTCGTCTGAAGAAATATTGTCAGGGGAACTGTTTTTGTTTTCTCTTAGGTTGTAAATATATGAGGTTTATCTTACAGCCTGTCAGTACAACAAAATCTAATAAAATAAACAATTATCCTGGCGTTTTTCTTCAGCAGGGGGAACGGGAGAACACACAAGTCGCTGCTCAATGAACATCTGGTTCAATAAGAGCCACCGCTGACCATCTAAACTCTCCAGGTTAAAGCCTGCAGGTGAACCGAACACGATCCATCAGTAAAAGCGGAAGTCCTTTCACGAATTACGAAAAGATTATTGGTTGCAAAGGTTGCACACAGTGAGGCAGTTGCTTGTTTTATAGATTCACATCAAATAGCAACATTTGTAAGCAAAATTTGAAAAGGAGCGAATGAATGTCTTGTTTTAGAGGGGGTGGGAGGGGGGTGCTCTCATATGCCCCCCAAAAGACCTTGCATCTAATTTTCAATTGTATTAATTTGAATGATGTGATAAATGTTGTTTGAATCTTTAAAAAAAAACAGATTAGTAATTTTTTGAAATGCTTTTTTGTCACCAATTAAAAGGGCAAAAAGCTTTGTCCAGGCTAAGCTAATGGCTAACCTAACAAATACATTTTAGGGTTTTAAAACATCTATTTCTCAAAAACAATATACAGATGTAAAAGAAGGCTACATTAGCTAAAATTAAATCTATGCACTCTTGCATGATGTTTATTTTTATTTTTTCTTTTATCACAATTTGTGCAAAGTTCCTGTGTAAGAGGTGGGATATGCTCTGGACAGGTTACAAGTCCATCACAGGTACACACAGAGATAAACTAGTGACGATTTAGACTAGGAGGAAACCGGGAATACCCAGAGAAAACTCACAACTGCACAAGGAGAACATGCAAACTCCACGCAGAATGGATAGGAAGGGACCACTGCTGCGCTGTTCCACTCACACTTTGTGATCTGGACCCAATTTGAAAGAAGAACAGAAAAACAACATGAAGATGAGAGACAATGAGCTTGTTATGCTACAATGCTAATCCAACCTATTACTAATGTTAGTGTTTTTATTGTTCTGTCCAGACTAAGTAAAACTATGTCAGGAATAAACATGACATTTACCACAATATTCTTGGCTGTTCTGTAGCTCCGGACAAAAGTGTAGTTTTGCTCTGGCCCAGCACGAGTTACGGGATGCAACTGTGTCAAAATTGCAAAAATATAACACAAATGGTTAATTTTCTTCATTGCACTATTGTTAATTCTAAGAGTTTGTGACCAGAAAGCCATGTTGACTTTGATCTGCTAATTTTTATAAATCATGTGCGCAGCTCGTAAAGCTGCACACGTTATTTTGTTGCCTCCGCCCACTTCATACCCATTGCGGCTGTTCTCATGTTTATGGTTTTAAAGCAGAATTTTTTTTCTACAATGATTATTAAACCTGGACATTAATCTCAGATGTTTTGTTACTTAATTTGTAATGAATCTATGTTATGCATGAGTTTCACTTTCTGAACTGATTAAAAAAAGTACATTTTCTCTATATTGTAATTTTCTGCGCTGCACTTGTTTTTCAACCCAGCCATGTTAATGAGGTGTTTCCACACCTGTGGCCTAACAGAGCTACTGTCGTTTAAAAAAAAACCCTTCAGGGAGGAGGACCGCTGAGACGCGAAGAGGAAGAGCTTAAAGCAGAGGCGCTGATCTCTGGTCTTTGAGAGTGTCTTTCTTGTGATCTGATTTCGTTTCTTTGCTCAAACATACCTAAATTGCCAGAAGTGATAGATAACAGACTTCTACAGAGGTAATTAAATCAGGTGTGTTGGAGCAGAGAAACATGGAAAACATGAACAATAGCGGCCCTCGAGGACCTTAAAGCCAATTAAGAGAAAATAAAAAGGACATTTGGAATAAACTGAAGAAAAAACTGTAGTTCGTAATAAAATGTGTTATCAGAGATAAAATGTGTCCTAAACATCAAGGTGAAGGAGGATCAAACTGGAAGGAGTTGGAACAGAGTCAGTAATCAGAACAAACAGTATCATGTGTAGATACCGCTCAACTTTCATCATCTCCAATAACCAGTTACCCATCATCCCACCTGCTTTTTAAAGACCCTCCCTCCAAGTCTGTCATGGACCTGAATTATTCCCCAGTTGATCCGACAAACCATAAAGGTTCTAAAAAGACTGTTATTGCATCACTGATAAGTAAACACTTTTCATGACCAGCTGTAGTTTCCTTACGGCTCTGGTGTTGGAGTTGAAGATGACGTCTCATCTGGACACATCAGGTAACGCGAGGATCATGACAGCTGACTCTGCCATTTCATTAATATTATAACTTCTTCTTAAATATGAACTAGATGAAAACATGATTTAAAGATGTTAGGATTAGTGAGAATAACCTAAATACAATTTGATTTTAGAAGAAAACCACAGAAACGTATTATTTATGTGTCCTTCCTGGGTGCTTTGGATGACTGTCACATTGGAAGGTGAACCACAGGTCCAGTCTAAGGACTTGAGCACTTTGCTGAATTATTCAATTCAAAACTTCTTAAATGGGAGTGATATGCAAACATTTTTTATCTTTATATCATGTTATAATGTCATTTCCTTATAATAAAACATAGCCAGAGTGTTGCTTTGACTCGTATGTTTGAGAAATCCTTGAATCTCCTGTTGCCATGTGGTGCTGCCTAAATGCTTGCTGGTACAAAGCACCGCCTGTTTGTACAAAGCTCCTCCCTGGAGCTCAGTGTGCAGCTGAGCACACTCCCCACAGAGCACCCCTCCCCCGAAGCATTACGTGCTGAAGTGGGAGAGAAACAAAGAGACAAAGGTCAATTTGAAGGCATTTAGATGGGCTATAATACAAAGTCAAATTTATTCTTGATATATAAAGCATTTTCCTAACTACAACATTGTTTTTTATTATGAGATTAAAGTCAATATTAATAGATTAAAGTGGTAATATTACAAAAATAAAGTCGTAATATTACGAGATTAAAGTCATAATCTTACATGACACGTTCATTTTCCATTCCTGATTTTTTTTAGTCATTTACTCATCCTTTTCCACCTGCCCTGCACAGTCACGCGTGTCTCTGTGATTATCCACAATGATTTTTGGGTCACTGGTAGTGTAATATGCTTTCGTCCAAATTATGTGACGACTAAATCTGACAATGCAGCCATTAATTGCAATACAGCTTCAGTTTATCATGATTGTACAATTATTTCAAAGTCCTGCTACTGATAATTTGATGCTAATGTGCTAAAAGATTAAGTATTTATTTTAACTGATACTAAAGAAGAACTTCCCAGGTTGCTCAACTTCTTGCTTTTTCATGTAAAGGTTCTCGCAATATTGACTTTAATCTAGTAATATTACAATTTGTTTTTGTAATATTCCGACTATTCTCATACAACTTTATTCTCGTAATAAAAAATAAAAAAAATCCTGTGTGGCTTTAATACTCTGTCGTACATAACTGAAGGTAGAATAGTTACTTGATTGTGATACAGAATTTAATTGTGAGGGAAAAATACATAATACTCCCCCACTTTAAAACTGACCCGTCTCCCTGTCCCTAAAAATAATAATATTAAACAAAAAACCACTTAAACAGCATGAAGCTTCCACCACCATGCTTCACTGTTGGAATGGTATCTGACAGGTGATGAGTGGTCCTTGGTTTGTTCTGGACATATTTAAAACTGAGGCTCATCAGAGCAGTGATGTTTACTGCAGTCTGGGTGTCCTTCAAGCAAAGGGGACTTTTCTGTCTCACCCCTCTATCAGAAAGCACAGGAGTCCTGCAGTTCTGGCTGTCCTCCTGGAACTTCAGGTTTCAATCCTCCTTTCTCACTCAGAGCCTTTTCTCCTTGACAGTTCATTGTGGCCTGACGACCACCTCCAGGAAGAGTTGTGTCTCTGACAAACGTCTGGAAGTCAAACTTGCGTTATCATCAGATGATCAAGTTAGTTCTAAAGCATCTTTTTCTCATGTTAATGAGATATTATCTAAGTAATGAGACGATTATGGTGCTATATACCCAGTGTCATTGTTAAGTATGACTGTCACGACAATTGAATGTGATCTGTAGCAGTAATGGTTGTTCTTTCATGGGATGTTTAACTGAAACACATCTTTTGTTTAATTAGGATTGCTAGTTGGCACAAGAAAAGGAGCTTTTCTAAGTCAAAATAAACATATTAAATTATCTTAAGAAAAAACTGTACTGAATGCAATTAGCTTTTATTGCCATCATTGCTATAAGCTTTTAAATCTAATAAAGTATTAGACATCCATAAACTCAATATAAAGTTTGCTAATCCCAATATTTGCATCACTTCCAAAACTTTTGACCAGAACTTTAATATTCTTTTTAATGAGCCTTTCTGACTGCAGCAGGACAATGTATACAATTTATCCAAATGATTACAAAATCCACTACAGCACTAAAAACAGCTTTAGATGCTGTTATTACTGAATTATTAAATGACAATGGACATCTAAACACATGGACAAGTGCATTTTTTATTAAATAAAGAATAAATTACAATAAGACACTAATGTATAAATCATTCCATAACACAGGAAATTATGCATCACAGCAACTTTTAAATGAAAGTAGTCATTAAATAAAGGTGCACGGTGACGTTTTTGCTGACCGACAGAGCCGCACGGTGGGCTTCACCCTCTGCAGTTTACACATAATGTACACACCACACACATTCAGAGATATTAGATGAGTTCAGTGATCAGTCTGGAAGCAAACAGGCAGTGTGAATACAAGCATGCTCACACAAGCACGACAGACAGAAAATGCTTTTCGTTTCACATTTCTGCTTCCTTTAATTGGACTAAAACTACAACCATCATCATCGTTTTCTGGCACACGTCACATCAGCATCATCTTTACTTAAACGGTTTATTATTGAGTTATTAAAAGAATATATTACTTCTTAGCTTTGACATATTTGTTCTCCACTACAGGACATAAAAGAAATGTTGAATTCCTGAAGAAAACCTGGTAAACATGTTGACAGCTCCAGTGCATATCATGTAGGTAATGTATTTAAAGTTTTACTTTGTAAACGTGACATGAAGAGATATGTTTGCAAACTCTGTAAATCCTCTCAGGCAATTAGAATGGATTTGACAGATGTTAAAGAAAGAATGCAGAAATGGCTTCAACATTGCAAAATGCTGCCACCAAGTGGTGAGAAGCAGGAATTTGTTTCTTATAATGGCACAACAAATACTTTAAGTCTTTTCTATTCACAAATACTTGGAAACGCGTCTGTAAATGTGTCCAGTTTGTTGTTCTCTCACCTGTGTCAGAATGATTGGGATGGGATTACTTATAAAGCAGAAATAATAAAACTAAACAGCTATTGTTTAAAAAAAGCTCAAATATTGTACCTAAGTATATATTTTTGATGTTAATTTCTAATAAGTCTAAAGAACCCACATTAAAATTGAGGGTTAATGGTGACAAAACTACTTGTTTTTATTGTTTTATCCATGGAGCTGGCCTGTACACCGCTCCCCTGCTGGGCAGCTTTGTAACTGAAGCTGTTGGAAACTGTACTCTCTCTTCAAATGTTGGGATACTTTTGTAAACATCCATCCTCAAAAAAACACACATCCCCTGGAGGGGAGGAAAAAAGTCTCATTGAGTCCTCAGTCAGCTTCAAAGAAGGAAGCAGAAGCTGTTTATGAGGGCTTTGGTTCTATAATCATGCTGTATTTTGGCCAAAGATGATGAGGTTTTTTATGAAGACCTCAGAATGTCTCCTTTTAATATAAGCGGAGGAAGATGATATGTTTGAAGGGGTCTGACATCTAGGGGACGGCGGTGGACTGAACATTAAAGGACGGGTTTTACAGGAGACTTTTCACTCAGAGAACATGATTTTAGATGATTCTGTAGACGGTTCTTATGTGAGCTTCGTCGCACCGTTTCGACTCTTTCTGGGAAAAGATCCTGTCGCTGACTGACTACAGGTTGCTCTCCTGGGTGTCGTTGGAGGAGATGGGGTGCAGACCTCCGTTCTCGTTCAGTCTCTTGGCTCGGTACGTTTCGTAATGGATGTTATGAGTGACCTCCTTCAAATCCTGGAGGTGAGATCTGCAAAGAAAAAGAACATGTAAAAACCCAGAAGGATGGGGTTCAGAATAACACTGATTTATTTGACGGACTTCCTGTTCTCTGTCCTGACATGCTGAGAAGGTTTTAGAATAAATCAATTTTGTTTCCAGGTCACATTTGATCTAATTGACCTTTTGTTCATTGTTTTAGTATTTGATTATTTAAAAAAATCCTACCTGATCAGGAAATCTCTCAGTTGAGCGAACTCACAGTGGTTTGGATTTTCAACTGGAACAAACACAAAATAAACAAATAAATCCCCCCAAAAAACCCTCACCATCATCTCCAAGCTAAAGGCACGGAAACTCCCCGACACTCACCCTCTATGATTCCCCAGGGTGTCTTCCTCCCCAGAACTCGCTTGCTGTTCACCTGGTGTTCTTTATCGCTCCCCACGACAGCGAAGGGCATCACTTCCTGCCGACACATTTGAACTCAGTTTAAGACGATGAAACCAAGCTGCTCAGAGTTCACGAGGTGTTTCAACCGGATAGAAAAACAATCATTGTGACTTAAGGAGAGAACGTTACTCTGATCTTGTCGTTGTCGCTCTTGTCCTCCATGTCGTCATCAAACTCTTTCTGCGGGTAAAACTCAATCCCATTTGCTTCCAGCTCCTTTTTAACCTGCCCAAAAGAGAAAAAAAAATCACACATCAAAATCTAATTAATTCAAATTAAAATTAGAGCTGATATTGTTCCTTTAAACCGTCACATAAAGCAGCTTTAAAGAAATAGATCGAACATTTTGAAGTGGGATTCTGTACATTTAATAAACAAATGAACATTTGATATCTTACCTGTTGTAGAAAGCTCAAAATGACCCAAGGCTTCGATTTTAAAACTGGGTCATTTTGACCAACGAACAGCAGGAGGTACAGCTAGTCCAAGAAGTATTTGATCCCTTGCTGATTTTCTTTGTTTGCCCACTAATAAAGACACTATCCTTCTGCACTTTTATTGGTAGATATATTCTAACATGGAGAGACAGAATATCAAGACAAAAATCCAGAATATAATTTTAAAGAATATATTTTAATTAATTTGTATTTCAATGAGGAAAATAAGTATTTGATCCCTCTTGCCAAACACACTCAATACTTGGTGGCAAAGCCTTTGTTTGCAAGCACAGTGGTGAGACGTTTGTTGTAGTTAACCACAAGTTTAGCACACATACCAGGGGGAATTTTGGCCCACTCTTTTTTTATTTTTATTTATTTTTTTATTTAAAATTTTATTTCAAACAGATTTAAAAAACAAACTAACAAAAAAGAAAACAGGCAATCAGTATGACAAAGAAAACATGTGCA
>JAUBOC010000127.1:3290185-3300554 GCA_032275365.1 Anablepsoides cearensis | reverse complement strand
TAAGAAGTAAAAAGTAGGCTGAAAAATAATTACTCAAGTAAAGTACAGATACCCAAAATTTCTACTTAAGTACAGTAGAGAAGTATTTGTACTTAGTTACTTTACAACTCTGATCTTTATTGACCTCATGCAATAAGCAAATGCTAGTTGATGCCTTGAATTTCCCCCTGGGATTAATCAAGTATCCATCGATATGTTAACATGTTGAAACAAGGATTACACTGTGGTCGAGTCGGAGCTGTTGTTTTTTTTCCAGAGATGCAAAAACTGGAAATAAAGATGAAATACTGTAGTAAGAACTGTAACTGCTCATTCAAATAAAAAAATAATGAGGCTTAAGTAAGAGAAAACGTATTTTATTTCTTTAAATATAAAATACTCCTCAGCCAGAATGTGACGTGTACAACGTTTGACAATGCACCTCCTCCCCCTTAACCTCACTAAACGGTAAAAAGAGGAAAACTACACTGGTAATTTGGTTGTCAACAAAGGGAATTTGATTGTAACAATGAATATTGGTAATCATCACTTTATATGTGCACAACAAACCCCAACTAAAGTAAAAAAAAAAAACTTGTGAATTGAAGAAAAATGATAAGAGATTGGTGAAAAGTTTCCCCTTTGGCATAAACTGCACCTAAAATGAAACTGGTGTCTGATTTGGAACCAACCATCAAATGAACAGGCTATTGCTCCGAGAAAAAAAAAATCTGCAGCATGTTGATTACTAGACTGAGAACACCTAAAGAGTTCATGTGATTACATAAATACACATTTATTTCAGCTATTAATACTGATAACTCCTTTAGAAAAATTACAAAAAAAAAATCCACCTTTTTAGCCTTTGAAAAGAAACTACAGGTGGTCCTCTACATGCCACAGGGAGTAATATGCTGCTGGTTTTTGGGGACAAACAAAATAAGCATAAAACGTCATTTTTCTAGCTTTTCTGGGGCCGACATCAACAATTTTAACAGCTTAAGAGGGATGAAGACGTTTTAACCTGGACCTGAAACTGGATTTATCATCTTGTCCAGAATGAGTTCCTACTAAAACCCTACTGCCATGATCACAAACCAGAGCTAATCATTCCGGGGTCCCAGCACAAGATTTACAGGCTTCATAGATACTAAACATTATTACTGAGTGTAAGATTTTGACTTTAAGGTTCTCTCACCTGTGTGGCCTTTTCAATTAAAAAAGGACTTTCAAAGTTTCTCCTCTTTATAAATCTCAAGGTAAACCTTCTACATACCTTGAAGAAGTGCTAAAATAATCAGCTAAAAGTCATAAACATGGGTAATTAATACGTGTACAAACAATCAACAGTGACAACGTAAGCGCTACAGTTTTAACTGTAGATCCATACAGTCTATTACAACAACGTACTGAAAGCAGTCAGTCGTGCCACATCACACCACGCCGTTTGTTCATCCGGTCAGGGACAGAGGCTCCGGTGGCTCCCATCCAGTCCTGATGTGGCTGATTCACGTTCATTCTGTTCATATTTGGTTCAGTTCTCTTGTTTTTGAAAGCCTGTGTCGCTTGGTCCACGTCAGGTTTGGCAACCAGGTTCTCCACCCTATCTAAGCACCAATGAGGAGAAAACAAACAAACCCCCAACCCCCATCATTGTTCCCAACATCCGGCCTCACGTCAGTCTGTTAGCGCACTTTTTGTCCTCTTGCCCTGCTTCGCCCCGCCGGACGCCACGGCGCTGCCGTTGCACATCCCCGCGCTCTGATCCTGCTGCTCCTCCTCCACGTCGGGCATCTCGTCCTGCATCTGTCGCAGGCACTGCATGGCGCGGTCGATGGTGGCCGTGCTCACCAGGTTGAAGTCGTGCATGCTGACCAAGTGCAGGAGGAAATTGCGACAGAGGTTCCGGCGGATGATGTGAGCGCCGCAGTCCTCCACAAAAAGCATGATGGCTTGATTCATCTGGTTGTCTGCTATAAAACTATCAATGAAACAGAAACCAAAACGGTTAAATATTTCAAAGAAGTAGCTGGAATGAGAATTAAAAAATTTGTTTAACGCAGGGCTGTAAACATACCCGTTCTTCATGACGTGAAGGTTCCACAGCTTCATCACCTCCTTCTCCCCCTCATTCACATCTGTGAACTCATCCAGTTGCTGTAAAAAAACAAAATACTTTTAATACAAACACAGATCATATTAGAAAAAAGATTCATGAGAACGTTATCTAATTTTCAAGGTTTGTGCATCTTTGCTGCTTCTCTGCTCTCAGATAATTTACTTTTACCTCAACTGAGTAACTAATAATTCTGTTAAGACAATAAATCCAACAATAACAATAATTAACACCCTATAACACTACATGCTGAATGTGACAACCTATTTGCACGTCTTTCTTTTAACTTGGTCTGAAACATCTCCTCACCGTGGCAGTTTTCTCTCTGAGCCACTCGGGATCTCTCTCGTCCTCGCTATCTAAATCCATCTCCTGAGGCCGCAGCGGCATGCAGCTGTCGCTGTGGAAGTAGAGGCGGTTGTGTCCGCTGACGTACGTCCTCTGCTGCTCCAGCTCTCCGTCCTCAGACTCCAGGAACTCCGACAGACTCGGTTTGATCCTCTTAGGCCTTGTGAAAGCAAGAGAGACAACACATCCTGAAGGTGAACGATGGAGGTGGACATTTAGGAACCAAAAAGCTGAGCTGACACCATCATTGCCATTTGTCTTATGTTTGAAGTTTGTTTTTTTAATCATCAAAAGTTTTTAAAAAGTTATTCACACAGGCTTTCACCATGAATGGAGATCTTGGGTTTACCTGGAGACCAATATGTGAGTGACAGCTGTCCTCTTCACCGGCCCGTTTCGGCTGAAAGCGAAGCCCGGCTGGCTGTGGATGTCCTGAGGATTGCCGACGTACGAGCCATCGTAGCACTCGTTGATGGACACATCGATTCTCGCTCCTTTGGGGTGAGGCTGAACGCGTGGGAAAAGATCAGAGTTAGAAACCTGCAGTGAACAAAAAGGAGACTCAGCATTTGTTCTGCCTGAGGGAGAATCTGTTAGCAAAAGTCCCAGAAAGGAAAATATGATCCAATTATGTTACTTTTCTTTATGTCGACAACTGAGCAAGTTTCACTCTACTGAAGTAGTTTCATCTTGTAGGTGTAGTTATACCAAAAAGAGAAGAAGCTTCACTTTGGTTTCACATGTTTCTGATACCCTGTGATGAACCTAAAACCTGTTCAGGGTCTACTCTGCCTCTCACACAGTCACCTTTGGACATGGGCACCAGCTCCCTGTGACCCAGAAGGGAAGAGTGTCAGAAAAGAGGATGGATGGATGAATTATTCTGACACTGCCACCAAGTGGGAGCAGGAAGCTACAGCAGGTAAACATGAATCTGTGAAGTTGTTTAAGGCAGGGGATCCTGGTCCTCGTGGCCCCGTCCTGCATGTTTTACTTGTTTCCCTCCAGGGCTGCACAATATTGAAAAAAAAAAAACCGGACATTGCAATTTTTTTAACACTGTGATATAAAAAAATACAGGGGTTTTCAACAGAGGTCTTGAATAATACTCTGTTTCAGTCACGTTTTAACCATATTTTACTTCTTACAACTAGTTCTCTGCAAATTTGCTCATCTTTGTCAAGATCCTCATCATCTTCCTCCACAGCTCAGGAATTCACTGACAGCACTTCTCAGAAAAACATTATTGCCATTATGGTCCCAGAAGTTTCACAACAAAATTCAAGTTATAGCTTTTTGAAAACCAAGTTGCCCACTCCTACTGGTGGAGGCAACCTGTCAGAATAGTAGACGTAACACGTGACTGTTTAGTGGTTTCGACCCTAGATAACACGTTGACCTGCACTGTGATTACTGCACACATACACTGCAATGATGCTCAAACCAGACATGCTCCACCAACAGATTCAGGAAGTATTTTGTCTCTCAGGCAATTAGACTGTTGAACTCATCTAAGTACAGTAAAAAAATAATGGTGTGACTCTGGACAAAACTCTCTACATAAATACTTACGTGTAAATTCACGTTTGTTTTTTATGCATATTAAAGTTTTTTATTTTTATTGTCTGTAAATGACTTAAATTTCCCCCAGGGATTAAAAAAATATAAATGAATAGATAGATATACAGGCTGTATCTCAATTCATGGGTTGCAGCCGACATGGGGCACATTTGTCGGCTGCTTACGTCACTGCCCTGCGCCAGAGGCTGTCCCAATTCATGGGTGCCTACTCATGTGGCCGACAAAACTCGGAAAAACGTAGGCTACATCTGAGTATCCAACTTGACAGACCATATCTCAGAATCTGTTGTGCCGTCAGCAAATTAAAACAAAAACAAAAAAAAAACAATGACAGCTGAGTTGTTTTTTTTGTGGCGGAGTTGGGAAATTTATCCTGGACCGAAGAATGTAAGTTTAGATTCTTAGCTGAAGAAAGTTATGATGCAATGTTAAACACAATGCCGTTATAAGTACTTATATTAACTTATATATATAAAAAAAAAGTACTTATATTAACTGAAATTAATGCTTTGTATTTATTTATTTCCAACGTTTTTCTATTAAAACTGAATTTTGTGACGTTATACACTGAAAAACCAACTGAAGCGATGTACGCTGATGTCACGATGTATGACTTGTTCATTTCAGGTACGGTGTGTTGAAGAAGCAGGCAAATCTCTAAAAAATGCGAGACACTGGGCCACAGGGACCAAGGTTGGGGAACTCTGATTTAGGGAACTGTCTGGGGTTTTATGTATGAGCATATTTTCCTGCAATTAGACATAATTTCTGATTGTACAGAGAGGAGAATTGCACATGAAGAATACATTTAAACAGAGGTATTAAGTTCCATATAGATCAGGAAGTACAAAAGAAAAGTGCTTGGATTCAGACATATGAATAGTTTCATACAAGAGGCTCCAGGAGGAGACAAACACATGCGCACTCTCTTACCACATAGTTGAAGATGAAGCGGGAGTGGGAGAGTTTGAGGTGTTTGAGCAGACTGTAGAGTTTGCTGCAGTTTAGCGTACACCAGGGACAGTGAAGGTCATCTCTTGCCTCTGTCTGCTGCCGCGTGTTGTTGTTGTACAAGAACTGGTCAGAAACAGATCACAGAGTTACTATAAAGGCCGTGTGCTTCAAAATGTCAGCGTTACTGTCATCTATTAATTCAGAGTCCCAAAGAGGCCCTTCCTGTGTACCTGATAAAAGATACGGAGCTTCTGTCGCGGCTCACTCGGGACCAGCTCTTTCCTCGTCTGAATGTCGGTGCTGACGGACTGTTTCACTGCTGACAGAACAAACACAGGAGCTCATTTGTGGATCACTAAATAAACCGTTACATCAATACGTGAGATTTCAGAGCAGGCAGGAACTGTTAGACCTTCTTCACACTGGATGACGACATGAAGAAAGGTAAATAAACAAGAATTATTGGTCTGGTTAGGGTCTTCAGGTGTATTTTAGAAACAAAGTGGGCTCATCATGAGTGCGCATAATAGGCTGTGGAGTCTGTGCAAAACAACTGTGGTTGGGTTTTAGTGGTTTGTTAGCATGATGGCAGCTGTGGCAACATATTAACAACATACAGCCGGTTGTAGAGAATTTGAAGCAGGACTGACCTCACCGGCTATGCTAACGCTGTGATTGTGTTGCGGTCATGAACACAAACGGGCGCAGACATATTTATTATTAGGGATGCATCAACACCAACATTTTTACAAGCACTCATTTATTACCAGAGTAAACAGGTGGCTAAGCTCAGATGCTACATGTTAGCACGTCGATTCTGCAGATGTTGTGCAACCAGAGCCAGTTAAATAATTACCTCACATGCTTGTTTAGTTCAAAGTTTACATTTTAACCTGGCCGGCTGCTCTGGTGAAGCGTCTTTTTATGGAACGAGAGCGACGCGCTCCAAGTAAAACTACCTAAAATATTGATCCACTTTAGTATCGACACGGTCCGACACAAATGTTGCCATCATATGTTTCTGTGGATTCTCAGTCATCCGGGATATGGAAAATTAAAAGCAACTGAAGCTACAAGATTTAAACTGCATGACTCCATGTTAGTATTATTATTACTTGGATGGATCTGTATGCCAAAACCTCATGGATGTAAAAGTCTAATAAAAAGCATCATGAACGTGAAGAAATTTATTCTGTTTATTACTGATTTTTAAATGCATTAAACATATCGTTTTATTTCCTAGGTGAACTAGGATATGTTTTGATAACTTATTTTGCGTAATTATCTATTTATGTGATTTAGCTGATGAGCAGTCTGCTTTGTGTGGCTTATAACACGGTCACCTGAAGCAGAGTGTACTGTATTTGATATTAGTTACACATGCCTTTAAATCTCTCAAAACGCATAATTTTGTTCCCACTAGCAATCAGAATCTCTGTTATTGAACCTAGTCCTTCGTCAAGAAATTCTGCCCTGGATGTGACGTATTGATGATGGAGGGTCTGGGTTCAAGAAGAATGTGTTTATATTGACTGAGATCTTTTAATTTAGTACCAGAATTAAACAATAAACCGTCTGTATTTTGGTCCAGCTGCTGGGTTTTGTAGGACTTTATTACTCCCAAATAACATTCAAGTCTTATTCTGTATTTATTCCTGGTTCTTTCAAGCATTTAGACTGAGGTTTGCTTTGACAAACAACATGGTTTAGTAGCAGGATATAATTTAAGTAATGTGTTATTATAGGGTTAGGTTAGGGGTATCGATGCCTCCCTGTCTGTTATGGTAGTAAGGCAGGATTTTATAGTGTGAAGCTGCATTCTGGTGTGGTCTGTGACGCCCATAAAACAAAGCTCTGCTGCAATAATTTGACTCGGTGCTTACTCATAAGCGCAGCACGGTGGTGGCTGGTTCTGGTCTCCATCGGGCCGAAGCTGTCAGAGTTGCGTGTAGCGAGAGGTTTGGCCACAGGAGCCGTGGACTTCCCGTTGGCATCACCTGTCCAGCGCAGCGTGAACTGCAGCGTGGGTCCCTGAGAAAACGTCTCAAACGGGGGCATCCTCTGAGGAAGAGTCAGGAGTAACAGTTGGTGGTGCTGGAAAGTCCAACTTGCTGTGTGAGAGCTAATAAACTTTTCAGTAAATACTAACATTTTTGAATGCTATCAGAAAAGTGATGTAAACTCAAGAAAAGAAACATAAACTGGGTATTAAATGAAGTCTCAAAAAAAAAAAACCCCACATTTATTCATCCAACCTACCTTTCCATCAAGAATAGTTTCCCATGTGGCTCGTTTTTTGCTCACAGGACTGTCTTCTATCCTTTGCATTGACACCTCGTATTCCCCGTCCAGCAGCTGCAGTCTCCTGCAAAGAAAAAGAAGAACTTTAAAAAAAAAAAAGTTGCCATTTTAAAAAGAAACAACGTCAAACAAAACCTCACCTGTTCTTGTCAAAGACAGTCATCTGTGCGACATATGTCTCTGTGGTTTCTCCCTCCTCTCTATGGGCTGAATTTCTCTTCTTTCTACTGGGAGTATCTGTCACATCTTTGCATAAAATGAAAAGACAAAGCGTCAGACATTTATTACACACCAAAACACAACAAAGCAAGGAACCGTTTAAACGCGGACTCGCCGATATTTTCGTTGGTTTCTCCATTAACCAGGCCTTTGGTCTCCCTTCTGCCGGTGCGCGACACCCTGAAGAGGAGCGAATAGGACTTCACCATGTGGCTGTTGCTGGGCTCAAACTCACAGCTGGGGACGAGTAAGGAAGGGCAGGAACCAGGCTTGGTTTGGTTAGTGTTGGGATTTAAAGGCACCTGCTTTTTACCTGTAGGCACTTGTTTTATTGGGCAGCTGACATCCTGCAAAAAGAAAGGCATTACTAACATGTTGGACCAGCAGCAGCTAAAAATGTCTTCAACACAATCTGATACTTTACCTTGCGTTTTTTATGGCAGACTTTGACGAGTAGCACCTCTAAGGACACAGAATTTTGTTCATTCTCAGAATTCTGAGATGGCTTTTCTGCATGGTGACAAAAAGAAAGTCAGTGTCAAATGTTTAATGTGACAGTTCTGAAGCAGACATATCATCACAAACAGGTTTGTTGTATGAGTCCTTGTTAACTAAACACGTGACTTGTAAGAGTGTGTTTGCAAACTTGCTTTCAGTCTGAGCATTTTATCAACCAACACTTAGTTAAGTGGGGGAAGTCAACATAAAAACTCACTCTAGGACTACCAGTATTTGATGTAGCAAGAGAGTATGAAAGTTTGCTTATAAAAATACCTGAAAAACACAAAAAGGGAAAAGCCTTGCTTACCATCCTTATGGAAGAACCCAGTGAATGTTAACTGAAGATGTGAAGACAAGCTAAAATAAAAAAAGAAGTGAAGACTAATTTAAAAAAAATCTGCAGTAATGCAGGCATATATTATTAAATACATATTAAAGACTTAATCTGTGTATTTATTTAGCATCAACGAAGTGAAAAGCTTAAAGGTTTAGTACCTTGGAGAATCCTGCTCTACCTTCATTTTCTCCACGGCCTTCAACATATCTTCCACTTTGAATGTTTTTCTAATGGGAGAGCAGAAGAATAATTTAATAAAAAGTTTCAGTCAGGTATGCCTAACACATTGATATTTTTTCTTCATTTTACAAATAATGTAGACTCCGTACCTTCTGGCATTTGATCGACTATTTCTGTGGGACATGAAGGTGAGTGTTCTGTGCAAAAATACGGGCTAAAAGATAGAAAAAGAATGACATGAGGAAACTTTTAAATGACTTGTATATATCAGATAACTCAAGAGGAAATAAAGAGTTTACTTACTGCAATCAGGTTCCTTGTACGAAGAAACCTGTAGATCTGAGTTGGTTCTAGGAAATAAATACAATGTCAGATTATATTAGCAAAGTAAATTTATAAAAAACACATGTTCGAAGGCAAGGAAAATGTTTTGGAAGGTGTGGAAAGAGCAGTCACCATTCTGAATTATACCTCTTTTTCAAGCTTGCTGTAAATTAAATTTTTGACTTTTAATTTATTTAACAGGTGACAAAAGCAAGATGGAGATGGGTTATTTAAGCAAATACATCAAACACAATATGAGCATAGATGTAAACCTGAGTGGGTTTTGAACGGATCAGTTTGATTTTTGCTTCCTGACTACAACCATTGTTTGCATTTTAATCAATAGAAATATATGTCAACCCTTTAAAGGCATGCCAGCAAAAATATTAACAAAAAAAACAGGCCCTGACTGAACTAACTTTATTATAAAGGGTATGAGCTGAGAAAAACACAGCTGAACTAAACGTGAAAAGCGGGGAAATCTCACTTTCAAAGGCCTGTAAGAAGAGCTCATGGTCGGCCTGGATCTGCTCCATCTTCGGCTTCTTCACCGGGTTCATCACCGCAGATGAGGCGGGGTACACGGCGCCGTTAGCTTTGCAGCTCGCCCCGCTCATAATAGGACCTGAGCTCTGGGAGCGAGGTGGGAGATAGTGAGGAAAAAGAAATATGATCAGAACAGGTGCAGGTAATACTACCAGTTAGCTTAGCAATAAGGCACATACTCGCACGATTAGCGGCTGAGCTAGCTCGGCTAAAACAGAGCTAACGTGTTGGAATTTCAAGATGAAATTGACACTTCTCAGCTACAGAAAACCAAAAACACGTCGTGTGGACAATACCGAACGTGACAAAAAGTGACCCACCCTGGCTGATGGCATTAATGTGTTGGAAGAATCAATAGCAGAAACCCATGAAGAGGAGGCAACGATACGGTGGCTAATGAGCTAGCACTGCTAGCATGGTTTACTTAAAAATAAATAAATAAATAAATATCCTTACACCTGAAGTTCCTCCGCATTCACCTGCCACATATATAGTTATACATCGGATTAAAGATTAAAATTTCAACTAAAATAAAAATTAGATATTTGTGGTTTAATTTCGATTTGTTGCCTTTATCATTTTTTGTCCAAAATAACAGAGAGCAGCAGTCAGTTGTTAGCCAATAACAGATAGCACGAGAGACACCTGCGCTGTGATTGGTTATTGACCACCGGATGTGACGCCGTCCCCGCTCTCGCTTTGTACAATTTTGCGGGAAAGCTTCTTGATGAGGCTTCTTCATGTCAACAACGTCCAGGTGGCACAGCTTTCCTTCTCACGCAACAATTTAAAAATGTACTTTTCATTATAAACTTTTAAAGTTCGACTTTATGTATTTGACGAAATGTAAATTTAAAAGGGCAAACTGAGATCAACCTGTAGTAGCGATGGGAATTCCGGCTCATTTTTGAGATCCGGAACATCGGTTCCTCATGCCACACTTATTAGCTGCAGTACACACACTCAAGCCGTACTGAATGGTT
>JAUBOC010000127.1:3249553-3260559 GCA_032275365.1 Anablepsoides cearensis | reverse complement strand
GGGGGTAAAGGGAGAGCAAAGGACTCTTTGTTTTTTTTTTTTAAGAATGAAGCCTTTTGATGATGCCCTAAAAAATACTGAAGTACCTCAGAGAGACTGGCTGGTAGTTTTTTGGACTTGCATCATCCGACGTATAGATCAGAGTCAGGATCTGAGTTGCGGTTTGTTGTGTTAACTTTTACAGGGTGTTGGTGAAATCCTGTGGTTTTCCGACCCGTTTGATCAAACAGGTAAGTCGTGTATCGCACCATTAACGAAGAGTCGTCCAATCGGAGCACTTTTATAACCCGCCTTCTAAAACCTCACGTGTGACATGTTACAACCAGAAGCACCTCGAAGACATCGGTTTTTGTTCAGGTTTCTTTTTTGAAGTTTTTTTGTGTGTGGATAAAGACATGTTTACAGTTTTTTATTTGTTTGTTTAACAGCAACACACACTTTTAATTGGAAAACCTGTCAGGGCCACTAACCAAGTTACAGTGTTCATCTGCTGACAAGATGTATTTTTTTTTACTATTCTTCTTTTGTTTGCTTTTTGTTTTAAATAATTTTTTTCTTTTAACACATTACGTTCAGTAAAGTCAAAATCATCAAGAACACTTGAAATTGCAGACTTTATGTAACAGTTATTCCTGATCACAGAGGATTAACAAAGTGGACCTGTTTGCTTTTTTATCCTTAGATGACTTTGTTGTGAGTCGTTGCTCTTTAAATAAAATTAATTTATGACAAACAATTATTATTCTGTTTGAGTGCAGTTGGTTGTTATTTGCTGTGCGTTTTCATCCATTTTGTTTCTGTAATGTAAATAAATGAAGTGTAATATTTTTGAAATAAAGACTACAAACAGAACTGTTCCAGTCTCATATGTTCATGTAATGAATGCATTATTTTCTGTTTTTTTTTACATGCAAATGTTACACACAATAATAATGTGTTTAATGCACCTTTTTAAATAATCTGTTCCCAATAAATTTAGACGTTTCAGAGATGTTTCAAACTGGAGCATAAGATGAGTTCAAGCTCTTACATTTGGAAGCAATTATATATTTTTCCTAATTCATAAAGTCGTATTTAATCCAAAGTTTAATTGTAAACTGAAGCTGATTGAGGCTGAGGTCCATAAACAGTTTGGACAGTTCTGTCTTTACGCACACAGAGCAGCCTGAGTGACGTATTAAACCACAACAGAACAGAAAGAAAGGTTAGAATTAAACATTAAACACTGCTCTTATTTCAGTTAAATATAGCTCACTGCTGTGTGATATAAAAGGATAATAAATCCACTGATTGTGCAATATTTTTTTTTTAGATGTAACTTTATGTGCTGTCTTTTCTAAAACACGTAATTGTTATGAAACAAGGGCTTTTATTTCCACGAATGATTCGAAAGGAAAACCTGCAAGATCTCTTTAAGAGTTTTGCTGTTGGGCAAAAAAAAAAAAACATTTTTCATAACTTGCATGTTTTTGCATAATTCAAGTGTATTGGCAATCTTTCACATCTGTCTGGTTTTATGGACGACTATCCAATAAAAAGGATCAAAACAGCTTTTGCCTCAACCTTGTAACTGCAGTAGTCTGCTGGAGCTGACATGAACAGGCTGTTTTATTTAGTTGGTTTTATAGAGATAGATTTTATTCCACTCAAAATGTAAAACATTTAGTGGTTCTTACAGGAATGCAAATCACTCGAGTTATATTTAAATTAAAACTGATGAGGATATTACGCTATTAAGGGATCAGCCGTTTTAAATTGAACTGAATACAAATGTGAATTAGTTATAGATGCACATCCAATGAGTTTTGTGAGTTATTCTACTAAAAGACAAATGTGAGCACAGTCAGGCAAATGTATATTATCACCCTCATCTTTAGGCAGCGGGTGATTAAAATAAAACTTTCAATTAACCGACCGTTCTCACAAAAAAACAACTTGACCAGTTTCATTTGTTGGAAAAAAAAACAAGTTTCTGTCTGACAACAGAATGCAGGTTTTAAACTTTTAAAATAAAAAGAGGAATTTCATATTTGTACAGATTTTCTTAGAAAAGAAAATGTTTACTTCAGCTTCACTTGAACATATTGAGCAGCAGCAACTAGGTTTTTCTAAAAGTGTTAAGAGAAAAAATATATTTTAAAGGGATAGTTTGGTCAGTTTTAAAGTGACATTATAAAATGCCTTATCAGCCACAGAGCACAGACTGTGCAGAAAGAGGCAAAAGTCTTCATCCAGGATAGGCTAATGGTTATGACTGTATTAGATATGAACTAATGTTAAACTCCTACATTTTCCATGACCATTTGTTTAGTTTATTGCCGTTTCCTCACTTGATCAGTGTTAATAATTAAACATATGTGAGTGAAGTACAAGTAGTCAGTCTCAGGCTGCTGGGACTGGAGCAAACGTTTCCACTGACTGGACGGGTTGATAGATTCAGCAGCATCAAGTACAGTCTCTGCTCAGAGCACACATACATTTGCATAGCAGCACTGATGTCAAACTAAACTGTGATAAACAGCCTAAATGGTGCCATGCAAAAGTATGAAGGTTTAATCTTAGCTGTAGAGTTCTGTCACACAAGACTTTTTCCTCTTTCTCCGCACTCTGGAGTCACGACTCACAAGGTGCAAACTACAGATAACCATCTGAGAGAACATCGCTTTAAAAATGATCAGAATATCCCTTTAAGGCAGATCTTTTGAGTTTAGCTAGATAAACATCTTAAATGCCTGAACAGAAAGCTCCTGTAATTCTTAAAACAACGCCCTTGTGTTGTTCTTCAACTTATGTAAAATGAAGTGGTTCAGCCTCCATTTTCTATGCAAAGCAAAGAGCTGAGGAGACGGTCATCTGAAGTCTGCAGGAGGAGGGAAAATGTGAGCGATCCGACGAACCTCGTTCAGATATGAGTGAGTCACACAGACGAGCGCGGGGCTAAGAACGAGTCAGACATTCCACGCGTATAAAATACACTGATCTCACACCTAAATGTACGATAAGACATGGTATGCAAGTGTGCAAGTAAAGCACACAGAGTCAGCACCTCTCTCTGAGAGAGAGGAATGACACATACGACAAACAGGTATTTTAAAGCCAACGTCCTATTTATTGGCTCTTTTCAGTATCTTATCTGGTCTGTACTGATATCATTATTAGTCATGTTTAAAGAATTTCAGCTGTTTGTTCAAGCCTTATTTTCAAAGCACAATATGGTAAACCACAAAATTCCTATGAAATTCCCCCAAACAGATTATTAACTGTTCTGAACAAAGCAGGAGATCATTGGAAATGTCACATTTAATAGACCAAATGGCAGATGGACAAAAATGGAGACTTGGCAAGGTGTGTTTCTGACTCTTTAGAGTTTTAGCAACTTTTGTAACAGTATTTAAGAGACTTATTAGGACTTTAAGCTTCTTATAAAAACCTCTAAGCTTCTAAACAGTGCATGTCCAATTAATAAAAAAAAAAAGAAAAAAAGTATTTTACCTGCCAACTATCCTACATTGTATTAAAAAGAGAGACTAGCTGTGGGAGGTTGATGATAATCTCCACCCTAAAACCAACAACAAAACAAGTGTGTTTCCATCAGTGTGTGAACCAAGCCCCGGAGTAGCATTTCCTTTCCACAGTTCCTCTGTGCTCCAAACATCCAGGAGCTGCATCAGGAGGCCCGGCTGCAAAGCCTGGGATCTCCACCCTGGAACTGCTCGGAGAGTCCGGCGGGAACGACACGCCTCATCTGCACGCCGGTTCTCCCCGAGACTGAGGAGATGCACCGAGCTGTGCAGGTAAAACAGCACGTATGAATGCACGTCTGCAGGACGTTCTGGGTTTATATATTTACAACTCCAATCACAACATCTGCATTACTCTTGTTTTCGTCAGCAGTAAACACAGCTGTGAGCTTGTAGCCGGCGAACAATGCTGGCAGCTAGACGCCTCCAGCACAAAGGACACATTAAGAGAAATAGTAGGAGGAACTGTGTCGCTCTCTGCACGGCGATCTGAGTGTAAAATATGAAGTGTTCCCTTAACTCAGCAGGAAACTAACTGCAAATCACTTGAGCTGCAACACGTCTGCTGAAATCAATTCAATTATTATTCTGCATAACTGAATCAAAGCATCAGGACTGCAAACAATAAATATCTTACCTGTTGTAGATAGCTCTTTGACCGACCACAGTTTGGCGAAACAGTTTAGTTCTGACAGGACTGGAGATTTAACAACTAGTCCAAACTGGAAAAATTGGCCTCTGCACCTTTTTCAAATCTAACAAAATTGGTGTCAAATATTTGTGCAGCAAAATTTTTGTTTGTGCCGGTATCATTTTAAAGATATTAATAAAGGTTTCCAGAGGTCATCAGAGGTCAACCTGCTGCCCCACATTTACGAAATCAAAGCAAGAAGTGTTATAGTCCAGTTTACAGACGGACAATTAATGAGTCTGGTTCATTGCAAAGTAAATGGCCTGCATGTCAGCAAACCGACAAACTTTGCTGTCCTCACACACGCATACAGACACCTGAACACCTCTGAAAACATTTAATATCTTTACAATGATAGTGGCAAATATGAAAATGTTTGCTGCACAAACTAACAAATGTTTGATATATTAATTTAGTCAGATTTGAGGTGTGGGGCCAAACTCACTCAGGGGACTGAAGTGGATAGTAGCTGTCCTAAAACAACTCCTTCTAATCAAATACATTTTATGCTAACACTTAAAAACCTAACATTTCTTAAGGAAATGCGAATCATCTGCTGTCTTTCATACAGAGTTAAAATAGGATCGTCATCATGTCAGCCTCAGATTACAAGAATGCAACACTAACCACCGAGCTGTTGCCTGAGAATCTGGATATAAACAATTGCCATCTTTAATGCTAATTTGCTCACTGTGGCGATCCCTGAAAAATGACATAGCTGAAAGAAATACTAATACTTTCAGCAGCTGGTGATAAAAACCTTCATATTTTCATCAATTTCCACTTTTTTACAGTAAGTTCTTTGTGTTTAAGCACAAACCCCAACAGAAGCTACTGTAGCTGCAGCTGTATCCTAACATTTGAAATTTGATACATATCAAAATTAATAAATAATAATAATAATAATAATAATAATAATAATAATAATAATAATGGTGTTTGCATTATCTGATTAGAAGATTTGAACACTGGAGCTGTAATAATAATTCACCTCCTTACTTTGTTGACATCAGCTCAATCAGACAATTTAGATTAATCTCAATTTTGCCAAATGAAAGGTCTTCAAAGAGCCATCTAAAGCAGGTAAGATATCAACTATTCTTAACTTTTCCTCTCAAAGCAATCAGAACTTTAATATAAGAACTTGTTGCACGGTTCAGTCCTGTTCAGTCAAGCTCAAACTGAGAGTTTCAAGTATCTCATGTCTGCTTTTAACTGTCTGAGTCAAACGTTCGAAGCATCGTGTCTTCTACCTCTGACTGTCACACATCTTCTGGCTCCCATTTGTCAGGTCTCCCTGAGAGGGAGATGATGTTTCAGGTGCAAACAGATTCCGGCGTGCTCACTTGTTGGTGCGTTTCATTGCTCAACCTGTTGGTCGGGCTCCGTCTCAAAAAGGTCCTGAAAGAATATTTCACTTTAGGCTGTTTTTTGTCAGAAGTGGTAGCTCACACTGGTGGATTTGTCTGCCAAACGCTCGGAGCTAAGCGCATCTACTTATTTAAGAATCGCTCATTAAAGCGGGAGCATTTGCAAGTCACAAATCAGAAGCTTGAGCTCATCAGCAGGCCCACTGACACGGCCTTAAAGAGCGAAGAGCGAGACAGAGTTTGATGGGAAAGATGCAAAACAACAACATTTTGGGCTTTTCTAAATCTCAGATGTTTGGTAGCGATGTGGGTGAAAGGCTCAACAGTCTGAGTCCATCTCAGTTTTGTAAGATCTCTATGAGTTCCAGCAGTGATCAACGCTCAGACACACGAGCCAACGCTGCACTAAGTCACTGATATGGGCAGCTGTGGACGCACACAAATATTCAGGAGGGCCTCCCTATTAACAAATCCTCACTTTTCCCAATAGTTGTAGTCGAAGAGCAGACGGTTTTGCCATCGCTCTCCCAGAAGTAGCCGCCCATTAGCACGGCCAGGTCAGATGGTTTTGAAACATCAGTGGCAAATGTTGCAGGAGGGACCGGGCGGAGGGGGCAACAAGTGCAGATCCTCTCTCACACACAGCTGAAACTGTGTGGACCATAGGTGAAAACTGATTTTGCACCAAGGCCTGCTTTACATGATGCAGCTTATTTTAAAGTAACAAAGACAAAATTGTTTTTTTTATATGCACCTCTACACTGATAGTCATGAATATTACATTTCTTTTATAGATCAAATGCTCCTAAATTTTTAACATTGAAGTGTGACGTCAAAGCCTGATAATCAAACATTAGCATGAAGCTAAATTAATTATTGATTGAGGATATAGTTTCTGCAAAGGAAGGTACAGTTTTAATGTGGTAAAAAGGATTATTAATACAACTTTCTCACTTGAGTAACAAAACCTAAAAGCAGCTTTACAAACACAGTATAAATATGTGCAAGTGATGGGCTCTGATTGTTCTTAGATTTAACTTGTGTTTCTGCAGGAAATGTGAGAAACAGACCTAATAATAATAATAAAAAAAGCAGCAGTAACTGTGGGGTTAATGTGTGTCAGAGCTTCTGTAAACAAAAACAGACAAAACAAAAAACTTTCTTTATAAAATCCTGAAATCATTTTGGTTGAACTTGTGTCCTTAGATCAACCCTGACAGTGAGACTGAAAACATATTTAATAAACTATAATAACCAACTCATGAGCAGACGTGAACATCATACAGAGAAACCTCAGGGACACAACTTCTAAAACTTATAAAAACTATTCCACCCCCTTGGATGTTTTATGCTTTTAATTCCATCATAAATCAAAAAAGGTCAATATAAATTCCCTCATTTATGTCAAACTGTTACAGAGTTCTTCACCAGCTTTAAATGAGAGTGGTGAAGAGAAAGTCAATGTTGAAGAAAACTCCAATTGAGTTTGACAAATTCTAATCAGGATTTTTATGTTCAGTTTCTCCCTCACCCGCTGAAGCTTGTAGCTCCTTCAGAGAGGTCTCAGGTGTCTCCTTCTTGCACTGTCATTCAGTTTATGAGGATAAACTCCTTCCATTTCTTGATTCATAGACTTCTCAGAACACCTGGGGATGTTTTCAGGCCTTGAAAATCTTTTTGCATTCATCCCCTAGTCTGTTTTTTTTGTGTGTTTGTTTGAGTTGAATTAGGACAGCAATGTTTATGTAATCGTTAAATACTTGTACTCATAAAAAACACCCCGATACTTTGGACCAATACTACTTTCAAGCTTGGAGACAACATTTTCTTCTTTACAAGTAATTGAAAGGAAAAATAAAATGCGTGTAGTTCAGAGATATCTTAAGATAAACGCAGATGATTATAAGACAGCAGATTGTTGTGTTCTTAAAAAGAAACAAGTTTCTAAAGTCACTATGTAATGTTTAAGTACTATAACTCATTACCTACTTTGTATTGGTACTCGGAAACTACTAAAATTGAAGTACTTGTTTTCATGGCTCTGAAAAACAAATAAGAAAAGCCCTGTCAACCACTTATTTTACATCACATATTTGCATATAATCTGTATCTTGAACAGAGGTATATAAAGTTCTTGAAATAAAATAATGAAGTAAAAATACCTTAAGATAAAAATCAATCAATAAATTTATTCACTCAAATCAACAATTTTCATCATTATAACATACAAACACATTTTCTTTTAACACATACTATGCATGAGTGAAAAGGGAGCAGGAAGGAGAAAAACCTTGTATAAACCTGCTCTTTTCTCAATAATTACAATAAATTTAATAATAAATTTATTATTACTAAATTTAATAAATGACTTTGGTTAAAATGAATTTTGCTGTAAAGAAATGGTCTGAACTTGTATAGCACTTTATCAAGCCCCATGGGGACCCCAAAGCAGTCTTTCACACACTGATGGTGGTAAGCTACATTGTAGCCACAGCTGCCCTGGGGCACAGTGTCAGAGGGGAAGAAAAGTATTTAAGTAATAAAACTGCTTACCAAGCAGCAAACCAAACCAGTTCCACTAAACTGAGCTTTACATTTACTCAACTTGATTTATAGGAACCAGTTAACATAATTTGGTTAAGTAAATTCAACACTTAAATTTTTTTAGTGTGCATAAACTCTTTTCACGATGAGTTTGTTCATATTTAAATTTATAATGTGTAACTAGGTGTTAAATTTTAAAGAAGTATAATTTTTAGGTTTTGAATATAACAAAATAAAAGTTACTTGGTAAAATTACAAACCCTCAAAAAAGTAATTAAGTACTGTAACAAAGTAAATGCATTTGTTACTATATGCCTCTGATCTTGATACCATTTTGTAAACTCCTACAACTGAGAGAGTTTGTCTTTTTTTTTCTTCCCATGAAAGCAGATCAACAGTGTGTTTTCCACAGGTAGGCTTTCAGCTCATTGATTGAATAGAGAAGCAGGCCGAAGCTTGACGTCGCAGCAGAACATGCAGCCTCCTAATGACTTAACCACATCAACTCTTCCTGCTCCGAGCTCTTCACCCTCCCCTCCAGGCACCAACCGTGGCGAGAACATGGTGAGTCACGTTGGAACAAAAAGCTCCATTCAAAGCTCTCGCACACAAACAGACACTCATTCACACAAACCCCTGATCAGCTCGAGCCAACCCGTTTTTTAATAAAAACTTCTTTAGTAACCAACCAGGTGTGCCCCCCCCCTGCCCCTCCAGTCAGAACTGGATCACCAGATGAAGCCGATCCAGCAGCCGAGCAGAGAGAGTCACCACGATGGTGCTGCTCCCAGAAACCACCAGGAGCCAAACCTCCTGAGGTCTTCTCACATCACAGTGAGCTGTCTGTGCACATAAGTGTGTGTGTGTGTGTATGTGTGTGAGAAAGGAAGTAAAGCAGGTTTAAAAGATAAAACCATACACACCAAATATATTTTAAAGAACTGTGATTTCCTTCCTCAAACACGCTCTCGTTCTGTGTTTGACTGGTTCATTTCTCAAGTTTACACTCTGCTCAGAGAGGGCGTTTATTTCATCTAAAGGCTCGTTTTCACATTGTAGAGAAATAATTCATAAAGTATCTGGAGCGGACTTTGTCAAATATGCCTGAGCTGATTTATTCCTCCTTTGGCAATTTTTTTTAATGCCAGTCTAATAAAAATCGAGGTTATTTTCCCTTCAGAAAATACAATAAAATATCCACTTCATTCTAACCTGAACTCTCATACACTCAACAAAAAAATGCAAATATAGAATAAAGTGTAATAGGAGAGAAGGTCATTTAAAAAAAAAAAAAACGTGTTTAGTGTCAAATGGGTTTTTAGAAATGGTTTCCTGTTGCTGGGTTTTGAAATCCTCCGTCCTGAAGTATTCTGGTGGACTTTGACATCTAACTTGATAACTGAAGCCTGTAGAGATTCCTCTGACCATTGCACAGTCTGACCTTGGGGTGATTCATTCACTTCTGGGAAGTTGTCTTAAATGTTTTACATTTGTAATGAATCAGTCTCACTTTAAATGACCTTTAACCTTTCCCATCCTGATGGGCATCAATAGTTGCTTCTCTGAGGTTATTGCTGATGTCTTTCATTAGATTAAACACACCTGTGACAAAATACTTTATATTTATTTTTTGTTTAACAGGTTCATAATATTAAAAGATGACATTCACTGTGACATGATGACTAAACCCAGCTCACAGATGCTTCTAATTGAAACTGAAGTAGTTTTACTTCTTGTTTAGTTCTGCCCTGATGCGTTAGTCTACATGTTAATAATGGCAACGATACGAAACATTTTCCCCGGGCGTCGCGCCACCATATTCACACTAAACGTCTATATGAGAGGAATCTCTCTGCGGGTCGCAGAGTGTGAGTCACATACTGGTGCGAGCATCATGTTTAGGCTGTGATGATAAGTTTTCTGAGGAGGCAGCTCCTGCTCAGCTCGGTGGGCTCTCATTTATCCGCAATGTTGACCTCTTCCTGCGGTTCAAGGATTTGCGGGCAAAACTTCACAAACTGCCTTCGTTTTCAGGCCGGAAGTCTGAAAGGCATTCATTAATTTTACATTTGAATAAAACAGTCAATTTATCTTTTTGCTGCTTAATTTGAAAGTAAAAACCTGCTCTCACAAATGACAGCTCTGCAGGAAAATTAAACGAGGCTCAGACTAAAGGTGTGTGTGGGGGGGAGGGGGGGCTCCTCAAAGAAGTGCGGACTGCTTTATCTAACAGTTGAGCTAATTTGCCTGGAAAAGCTTATTTCTGTGCACGATTGTTCTCTGCGGGTGTGTAGGGGTCAAGTTCCCAGTCAAAAAAGCAAGCCGATTATTCAGTAAATTTGCTTGGAGGTTTTTGAGTTTGAGAGCTGGGGGGGGGGGGGGGGTCGTCCCAGAGGGAACGTGTCTACCTCTGAGATACTTGGCAATTATTCAAACACAAGACTACTCATTTTTTGACATCCATGTCGGCAGAGATGCTGTCTCTGCATGTCCTCCTGATTCAAGCCGACTAAAAACCTGTCAAAAGACTTTAAACGCATAGATCAGGGACTAACATAAACATAAAAGAGGAGATCTGAAACGGCCGCCTAAACAGGCAGCAGAATATAGTTTTTTACTCGCATGCATTAGCGTCATGGCCCGCGGCCAAAAGAAACACGATAATGTTTGTTAATTCATGAATGTGTGCGCATTTGTCTGATAGTAAAATACCTCATAAAGCCTTTTCAAATCAACACATTTTAGGATGACCACAACATCTACACTGCAAAAACTGTCTGTCTAACCAAGTTTTAAAACCTTATATCAGCCAAAAAGTCTTTTTGATCTTGTTTTGGGACTGATTTACTAAACAAGAACTGATTGTGTCAGAATATTAAT
>JAUBOC010000127.1:3205181-3224791 GCA_032275365.1 Anablepsoides cearensis | reverse complement strand
GCCTCTGCAGACCTTGATGGCAAACTGAGGAAGCCTACTAATTACGCTCTCATTAGGTTCAGCTGTGTTGAACCAGAGCAGCTCCAAAAACATGCAGGACACCAGCCCTTGAGGACCGACTTTGGTCACCACTGTCCTACAATATTTAAAAAAATAAAAAATAAAAAATCAGCTCCAAGTCATGCTTTATAGACAGTCATGAAGTTTGCCAAACATTTTTAAAAAAAAAAAAAAAAAAAAAAAAAAAAAAAAGTCTCCAGGAGCCATGGTCCAAATACCACTGAAAATCAGTCAGTTTGGATCAATGTTGACATTTTGTCTCTTTTTTTACATTACATATTTGAGCAAACTCCTCCTCCAGGTTCCAACTGCACGGATTTAACAATCATTCTTAAGTGATCGGAGATCAAACAATTTCAAAAACCTTTTGCTGAAACTAAGGACGTGGCCAAGCCTCAAATACTGACCAGTCGCCATGAAAACACCAAGATGGAATAACTTCCTCATACAAGGCCACAGCTGTATGACACATTCTGTGTCATAACAGACCAGCACTCACCACACTTATTTGATGAAATGGCCTTAACCCCGCCCCCTTTACAACAGGAAGTGACTTATTTAAATGCTGGATGTCTTCCTTATACGCTGTGACTTATACAGATTTCAACCCGTGTCTAGTGACACAGAACTAGTTGATGCTGCATGCTTCTCTCGACACTGACTACATTGTGTGGGCGTGACAGAGTGGCGAATGCTGATGCATCGCCACGTTTGGCTCTAAATCACAGAAGGCGCCTGTAGGATTACATTGGAATTTGACTCAACTGCGCCCCCTAGAATAAACAAACACAAAATTTGGTGCAGATTGGATGATGTACCAGAGAGCAATCTTCTTAGTACACCATCCAGTCTGCACCAAATCTTGTGTGGGTCATCAGGGAGCACTGCTCATGAAAATCAGGGCATTAAGGGGCACATGTGATGGATGTTAGGGGCGCAGCTTGACTCAAGGAGTATATCATTATAAAAACTTAAGTCAAACATTTTGGGTTTTAAAAGGCACAGCTTGACTCAGGGGGCAAATGTGATTTTAAACCCAGCAAAGTTGTTCATTTTGGATTTTAGGGGCACCGCTTCACCAGGAGGGGACATGTGATGTTAGAAATAAGAAAGCTGGCCTTTTTGGAAACGCAAAATCTGGGTAATACCAACGCTTGAAACACGGCCATAGTGTGGAGCTGCAAGGGCCGCAATGCTGCTTTCAGCTTTAATTTGGGCTTGTTTTGCATACGCCTGGACCTGAACACTTTACACTCGCCGAGTCGGATGTAAAATCATTTAAATGTTGTCCTAGAGTCAATGCTACAGTATTTTAGTAATCAAATACATTTGTGTAACCTGAAGTTGCGTAGATCTACACAACAAAACAGCCACAGCTTTAAGCATTAAGTTTTCATTTAAAAGGAGTTAATAATAGAAGGCAACATATAAAATCATGACAATCAATACAAGGTAAATCTACTTGTGTACACACTTTAATATATAAACAGCTTTTTAATAATCTGCTTTTTTTTTTTTAAATCTACTGAATCAGATTGTCCTAAATTATAAAATAGTTTTTGGACAGAAATAAATTACATGTAATTTGTTCAAATTAGGCCAACTGCTTTTTGTTGCTCATCACCATTATAAGTTTAAGATTATAAAAATGCCTCTGTTAGCAAAACATCTCATAGGGAATTCTTTATTGATTAAATTTGTAATGAATATTTCCAGACTTGTTATAAAACCATGTCTGTGTTGGGAATAATTAGAACTGATGAGGAATGTCTGTCCACTACCAGAGTGGGTCCGCTTCGCTTTGTTGTCTGAGCTGACCACAACCCTCCTCCATCCTGTTTCATCTTTTTTATGTGCCAGCCTCACAAACCGCTGCACCACCAGATCAGTGAAGACGATGAAGGCTAAATGACTGATCACATTTGGAACAGCTGAAACAACTGGAGGTGACTCTCATTTCAGAAATGCTGCTCCATTTTTTTTTCTTCATCTTTGACAAACTGTTCAAGTGAAAAGTCTAGAGGAACCGATCAACTAATAGAGGAAAATAATTCAGGTGGGTGGTTATAAAAATCAACCTCAGTCTGGTTTGCTTCAAATAAAAGCTGAAGAAATGGTGTGTGGTAGTGTGGCTGCAGGGGGCCAAGTGGGGCCGGTTATTTCAGACCTCCAGTGTACTGGTTTATTTGTTCAGATTCTGAAATAGGCTGAAAGGATCCACTGGGACAAACAGGGCTATTATTCACTCACCACAGTTACAACACGCACGACACAAGCTGTTTCCTAACGCTGCAGTTCTAATATCTAATACCCCTCCCCTAAAAAATGCACAGGCAGGACTCGTCCAGCTCCTTCAGCAATTGAAGGGAAATCCCTTGAACCCTCAGGCGATACACTTTGATTTTTAACGCTGGTTAATCAAGATTTATGATTGTGAAGCAGCTTTATAGAGTCAAACTGAGCACCAGTGACAATCAATAACAGATGGGCTTTGAGCACAGCCTGACAGCGCTGAGGGGGACTTAAGTGAGGAAAGACTTTTTTTAGTGAGCAACTTGTAAAAAAAAAAAAACTGTCACATGGCTGTGAAAACAATAAAACGCTTCATGTTAAAACATCCTCTTATAAAGTTTTTATGTTAAACCGACTTCTTTTTCCCCATCCAGTGTCAAATAGTTCTTAAACGATCTAGAATCAAACAGATTTCGCTTTAGATTAGAATTTATCTTCAGAAAAAAACAAGTCTGTAAGGAATTAAAAAATTTAGAGTAAACTGCAGGAATCACTTTCTGTGAAAATGCAGTGTGAATAATTAGAGATGAATGTCTTAGCTGAAATTTGTTGAAAATGTTGGAAAAAAGAACAAAAACAAGGAGCAGAATACAGGTAAATCGCTCAAGACATAAAAATAGCACAAAGCTAGCTAATAGTACCAAAAGTTAGCTAAAAGTAAAAAAAAAAGCAGAGGTTTATAGTAATTAAGTACATTTACTTCGTTACAATAGTTTTGAGAATTTGTAATTTTACCAGTTTTTTTTTTAAATAACTACTTTTACTTTGTTACATTTAAAGCTAAAAATGATACTTTTACTTCTGATTTAACACCTAGTTACAAAATTAATTATGTTCAAAATCATCATAAAAGATGTTTATGCACTCTAAAAATGCACTCTAAAAGGGTTGAATTTACTCAAAGTCCTGTCAACTGACTCCACTAAGCCTAGTTGAGTAAACTGAGCTAAGAATCTACATACATTGTATTACATATACATTATATTATACACATATTTCTCAATATACTCAAACTGACTTAGTGGAGCCAGTTTGGTTCAGTAAATTCAACGGTTTATTTCTTAGAGAGTGTGTAAAAGTACTTTTACTTTCCTAATTTTTGTGAACAGTTTTATGACTTTTACTTTGGTAAAAAAAAATCACTAATGAGAAAACTAAAGTCATTTCCTGTTCATGTAATTTTACTTTTTTTTAGTTATTTTTTTCAAGTACTTTAGACCTCTGAAAAAAAGCTAAACAAACAAAATGAGCAAAATGGTAGCTAAAAGCATCAAAATGCAAGTAAAAGAGGGGCTAACAGTAGCTGAAGCTATAAACTAAAAATAGCAGAACAGTAACTTAAAGCTAGAAATATAAAGTAATATTAGAGTCAATATTAAAATCCGGATTTAAATGAGAATTAATTATAATGAGGAATTAAAGAAACCTTAGTGTATTTTAATATGAAAAAAAAAATTGGTAAAGTTAAATATTCTTGACAAAAAAAAAATTAAAAAAATTACAAAAACCAAAATTTCGAGCAGCCGTCTCTGACATGAGTGAAATGTTATAATGTATAAATGGCAATAAAATAAAAAGTGTGAACGCTGAATCTGCATTCACACAAACACAATGAGAAACACTGATTGATATATTCATTCAATCCACTCATTTATTCTGAACTCTTTCCTGATCTAATGTGATCTCCATTAACTAGAGTGTTGTTAAAACTCCACATGAACAGTCAGTCTGCTGCAGAAACACGAGCGCACCGACTAAACCGACATCATAAAACGACCATTTTCTCTTTCTTATCCCTCTGAGACCAACATAAACGCTGCAGTGGCACTGATAGACCCTCCCAAACACATTTTCTACCCGAGCCTGCAAACAATATAAAAACAACAACAGTATCATCATGTCTGCCTATCATCACCATCCTCAGTCAGATCTGCCTTTAAGATCAACAATGGCAACCACGCTGAAGAGTGGGGAACATCAAACGCAACTTGGGCTCTTTGATAATGACGGATCTTGATGTTGCAGTCTCTCTTTTATACATAAAAACCACAGAGCTACTTAAAATTCAGCTGCAACGCTCGAGCAAAGGGCGAAGAAATCACACTATGATTTCAGATCCATCAGAGGCAAAGTGTCTGTGAACATTATCGATTCAGAATCATCAGATTACCTTGATCTGCTCAGCAACAGTTGCCTGAAATCCAATTGTAAGTTGCATTCTGAATTAAACAGGGAGAAGTGGGGCTGAGCAGCAAGCAAGCAGGAGCTTGTGTCTCCCAAGTCTTTAAGAATGAACCCGTTGAACCCCCTGAGGTGTGTGGAAATAAATGAGGATTTACTCTCATGTCAACGCTGCCATCTAGTGGTCGAAAGCTGCCGTCGCTTCAGACAGTGCCCTCAAACAGCACAAAGAGGAAAAATGTTTTTTTTTTGTTTGATGTGGATACCAAATAAAAAGGTCAATTTTCACCCTGACTAAAGCAGCAGCTTGTAGAAACCGAAACATGCAAACTTAGAGCAAACTGTTGAAGAACAATTTGATTTATTTTGGTTGTGGAAATGAAAATGATGGAAATGGCAGATAACAATGATGGTCCAAACCAAATCAAAATTCCTTTGTGAAGCGAACTGTCTGATGTGTTCGATTAAACTGGAACATACTTACTGTCAACACATGCAGTTTATGTAAAATGCAAACGTTTCTTCTCAAACGAGCCACTTTATAACCACACAAACTTGGTAAACCATTAAAACTATAAAACGTGAAAAACAAGAAAGTATGGTACAGAACTAAATCTGTTGAGACAAAAAAACGACATACAGACTTATTTTCAGTGCATTAAAAATGAAGATAAAATCAAAATTATAACCTATAATAAAAACGTTCTTGGACTTACAGCTAATAGCATCAGCCTAGTTGATTCTGATATTTTTCATAGACCAAGATTAAGTATTTTACATTTGATTTCTGGAAGTAAAACCTTTTACTAAGAAAAAAAAAAAAAGACGTTAAGTTAAATAACTATTCTACTTCCTGTAAAATTACAATCCACTGAGTAGTCGAGAGGAACAGCGCTACCCAAACGGTTAATTTGGGAATATTAATCATCACGTCTTACTCTTCAGCATTTGCAAACTGGTCGGGCTCAGTGGGAGCTTTGTAGGTCTTCCACCAAATGGGAGGCGTGTGATGTACAGCCGGGCTGTAATTAGCCATCACCGGCAGGTCATCTTTAAAACTCGGCTGGAGGCTCAGGTCCCGCAGCGCGAAGTGGATCACATCCTCGGGACCTGAAGGACACAGAGTAAACAACACATTCAGTGTCTTGTTTTTTAAAACTCCACTTTTATACAGAGATTTTAAGTTTTCAGTTAATTTTCAGCCCTTTTTTGATCATTTAATGAAAAACATCACGATATATGTCATTATTTTTTAATCATCCAGGTCTAAGTAAAATACCCTTCTTATCTGAGAATTAGATGTTTTCGTGTTTTAGAAACTAGGGAAACTTGAAACCTAATTGCTTTTCCAAAATATTTATTTCCTTATCCAAACATAGAACTCCCCCCCCCTCTCTAAGCAGATTATTCATAGCAGCCAAACTGAGGCTCATTAAATGCAGATCCTTCTCGTACAGCTGGGACCCATCAGGGACTCGGACTCCACAAAACCTTTGAATGAGTCCTTTAAAGTCAGGCATGAAAATGTGAGGCCTGTCAGGACCGGCCAGCACCATCACAGTTATTTAGCAGAACACTGAAACAGAGTTTCATCAGACATCTGGAAAACATAGACAACAACTGGAATATTTCCCCTTAATTGAAGCCATCAGGACATACCGTAAGCCGAGTTGCCAAAACACATCTTTTCCCAGTTTCTGAGCGTGACCTCTTGGATCTCTGCCTCCCAGTCTTCCTGCTCTCTTTGTGGCGGTGCAGAACAACCTGACGACGAGACTTCATCCTCTCTGAAAAAAAAAAAAAAAAAAAAAAGACTGGTTACTGTATGCAGGTTTTCAGCCAGCGGACAGAGAGCTGACGCATGGTTAGCAACATGCTAATGCTAACGAGCAGGTGTTGACTCACCTCTTCTTTTTGCATCTGAATTTCATCTTTCTTCTTTGATTCTTCCTTGGTTTTGATAAACTGGGCTCTGGAACCACTTGGTCAGATTTACAGCCCAGATTCTCAGCCCCAGGACCCAGAACCGGTGCTTTTCCTGTCACTCCAGCTCCGGAGCCATTAGTGACGGGGCAAATCTTGCTCTCTCTTGTCCGGGCTTTCATCGGCAGAGCTGCTTTTGCCCTCCTGCCCTGGTGTCTGTGATCAACGTGACCGTTAACCAGTTTGGGAAGATCCAGCGAGCCAACCGTTGAGCTCTCACTGGTTCGACTGGCAGCGGAGCAGCCATGTTGAAAGAAAGCTCTGTTCACCCAACTTCTCCCGTAGATGTGCTCTTTCTTCACATGATTGACTTTACAGGCGTTGTAATGCGGTCCTCTCGGTCCGTCCTCGAAGCTGAGCCCAGTCTGAGGCATCACGCTACCTGCAATACACACAACAGGTTTACATAAACTGTGCAACTCATGAACATTCATCGACAGACAACATGAGTAGGGGTGCCAAAAACGATTATTTTAATAATCGATTAGTCACCGATTATTTTTTTTCGATTGGTCGACTAATCAGATCATACATTAATTGAATATAAAACATACAGCTTATTGCACCAGAATGCAGCTGCTATTATATAACCATTGTTAGATTTTAGCTACATGCTAACTAAAAAAGAAGGCAAGTTCTGCCTTGCAGATATTGCATTGCACAGGTTTCTCTTTCATTTTCTTAAAATCATCCCACACTTTTGAGCTCTGTTGCCGGTTAGCCATGATACCAGAGCCTGTCTGTATAATGTTTTGTGCCTCTGTTACCACTACTGTGCATAAAAACAGAAAGGCAGATGCTGCAGTGGAAGGTGTCAAAGCAGTTTGGAGAGAAAAAAAAAGTGAAAAAAAAAAAAGATTAATTAACCACTAAATTAGTCGTCGATTATTTTAATAATCTAATCATTTCATTCATGCCCTACTCATTCATGACTAATCGTGGCAGGCAGCCCTAAACATGAGTCACATATTGTCATGTTGATTGATATTCCACAGCCTTATTTAGGTTCATATATTAAAGTGACACATATGAACAAAATGTGAGGCAGTTTTCACCCTCAGCTGTTAATATTAACGTTGATCATTAACATTTATAGCTTAGTTAGTGCTTTTAAATTTAGCAAGTGCTAATCCACTAATAAACTGTAAAATTAGAAAAAGCACTAAAGCACTAATCAGGGAATTAGTTCCCCGATTAGTGCTTTAGGGAAACTGGCCACCACTGCTTGTTCCAAATTCAATAATGACTTGAAACGTCTTGTTTTTTTTTTCTTTCTTCCGAATAGCGCTTGTTAGCGTGTTGACGCTCGTCTTTGACACTTGTTAGTTGAGAAGCTTTGTTTACAATACAAATTCGCATGTTTTTTTTTATCATTATTTTCATTTCCTTGCTTTCTGAGACACATCAAGTTGATTTGATGTTGCAGTTTCCTGAGATGAGCTTTGTAGGCCCAATATAATTTTATACCATTTTCTGCTACTTTTGCATTGGATATTATAAAGTTTTATTAGTTTTTAGGATACATGATGCTTCCTACAAAAACCAGAATGTGAATCTTTTCCTACAATTTCATGGCGATATCTTGAACACTAAGTTATGAGCGAAACAAGGATGGTCTCAAAAGGCCTCATTGGTTCAGCTGTGAACAAGAAAACGAGCTGATTTCACCTAAACAAACATCTATATTTTCTAATCACAGAATTTTGGTGTTAAGGGCTTTTAGACGTTTTTAATCTGCTATAAAATTCATCAAGTTCATGAAATTCTGTCAACAATAAATTTTGTTTTTACATATTCGCACTACTTCGACGATATTTCGGTCATCATCTACAACAGATGAATTAATTAGCAAACAAAACAATGTATGTCAAAAGTATTAACCATTTCCATCCAAGGAGGGGCAGATTTCGCCACACACCTGTCTTCTGTTAGCATTAGCTTCCTGATTGACCAGCAGACAGCCGTGTCGCTTTTTATCACATCAAGACACCAATAAAGAAAATCTAAGACAGTCAAAGCCCAAAATCGGTGTAAAATGTAAAATATATCTAACATTTTAAGCGTAGCCATGAGTTTAATGGACTTCTTACCTGTCCTGAAGCCACAGGCACACCTGGCCCCGTACCGCAGCACAGCGTGAGTGACTGGAGAGAGAGAAAGCAGAGCTGGCGGCGGCCGACAGGGGGCGCCAAAGCCCGGACAACTGTGAGAGATCTGGAAGCTCTAATGAAATGACACAGGTGTAGTTGATTGTTTTCTCTCTTTCTGATGCCTTTATAAGATGCAATGAAAATGTGATCAGGTGGCACAAATGTGTAACTCATTTAAAACAGCAAAGAAAGTTTAAAAAGTGCAGAACAAACAAGGCATGAAAATCAGAACACTGGTTTTAAATCTGAAAACTGCATAATTGTATGATTGAAAGCAATACTCAATGTTTATTTTTTGCCCATGTCCAAGTACACGTGTGTTCATTTGTCTGCCTTTTAGCAAAATATCTCATGAACCTCTGCAAGTATTTTATCAAAACTATGCAAAAGTAATCACTGCATGTACATGTTTTGCCACAGGTAAGCAAATTTAACAACACAAAAATGAGCAGAACAGCCAATGTTACAGACATCGAGCTAAAATATGGTGTGGTAGCTGCTGAGATTTCAGCATCTTTTTAGACACAATATCAGAAGTTGGAATGAAAAATATCATCACACTATATCAACTGAAATTTCATGAAGATGCCGAAACATTTTTTATTGCCAGAGATATTTACAGGACTAATATTTAGGAGTGTTAAAGCAACAAGACACAAGTTTGAGACAATTTGTGTACCTTGATGTTCGGTTGAATTTTATTCTTATAAATCTTAAATGGCACAAACAGCTGTTGAGAAACAGATTTATGAAGCAAAAACAAGACACCTCAGGAAATAAGTTAATAACACTCACTGTTTAGGCAGGAAGACAGTTTATAAACATATAAAAAGTCAGTTTGAAGCAAAGTGAGAATCAGTGGATTAACTATAAATAAAAATCGGGGCTCAGTGGACCAGGTTGCACCTGAAAGGGTCTCCGGTGTAAAACTCTTCTCAAATCTTTTGTGCAAGTTTGCTTGCTGTGGTGACACCTGTTGAAGACTAAAAGAACAACAACAATGATGACTAAAAAATAAAAAAATACAACAAAAAATGACCACTGAGTTAAATAAAATAAGTTATTACTCAGTTAAAATAAAAACCCAGCTGAAGTTTAAGAGAAAGCACTGTGCTATTCAGCAACAAGACACAGTTATTTTAGTTGATAAAACCATATAAATTTATTCTTTTTTTAGTACCTATCTTAAAAAGAGTGGTAAGTGGCACATCAATACAAATGATCAATATAAGAACATTTACAGGTTAAGAAAATATGTCAGACAGACTCAGAGTGTACCTTCAAAAAACTGTAAATCTAAAGCATCTACTGTTGAAAAAACTGTCCTCAAAAAGGCACAGACAGAAGAAAATGTGAGCCATGCAAACTAAAACAAAATGGTTTACTTCTTTTTGTGCAATGTAGCAAAACTCAAGTTTAGAAGAATTATATAATACAGCAGATTGTAACTGTTTCTCCTCTGAATGGATCTGGTTACAGTACAAAATACTGCACACGTGGCTCACAACGTGTCTGAACTCAATACAGAAACTGCCAAAAAAAAAAAAAAAAAGTACAAATGTTGTTTTGGCCACACAGGAAGTGACAGATTTAGCTGTACATTCGGGATATTTACAGTATCTGAGTGTTCCAGAGATATTCTTCTTCAACCCACAGGTGACCGTGAAGTTTGTGTTGATTTGGAGCAAAACGTGAGTCTCTTGTGCACACTCGTGTCCAGTTTCTGAGCCGACCTCAAACATACAGAGTCCACCAGGGTTAGTGGTAAAAATTAAATTTGAGGTAAAAAAAAAAAAATCCATTTCCTTAGTTTAATCTGTGCAAAGATTTAGCAACGAGACGAGGAACGTGACATTTCGTGGTTAGTCAAAGTTAAAAACAAAACATCAAAGTTAATTACAACTAACACCTTGAGAACAATCATGATGATTATGTGGTTCATGGTGAAAATGGGTTTGACACCTGTGTTCTTCAGGATGAGTCAAAAGTCACAGGACACCCTGTGATTTCAGAAATAAAAGGGGAAATGACTCATCTGAACACCCCAGCAAGTAATGGGTGAGGGGGGGGCTTATCTTTGGAAAAAACTTGCACTATGTTGTATGTAATATGGTGGCTTTTAAGGTGGCGGCCATGTTCTGGACATAGCAATATAGGCCCCCCTCACCAGCTACTTGCTGGGATATTCAGATGTGTCATTTTCTCTTTTCTTTCTAAAATAAAAGGCTGTCCTGAGACTTTTGACTCATCCAATATTGAAGTTACTGGATATTAGAACAGCAATTAACAAAAGGTCTCTAAACCCTAATCTCCTTTTCCTCTTTCACATTGAAAACAAAGCTAAACACACCTGCTGCACTTAAACACACATTATTGTGAATCAATGTGTACGGTTTATTAAACTGAGGAACCTGATTCCTTCCACCTCAAATCATATTTCTGACCACAACACGTGGAGGCTCTGTATGTGAAGCAAAGACAGACAATTTGCTGAGTCATTTTACAATGGCTGCATATCACCTCAACAGGAATCCATCTCATACATTCATATTCAAATGTTTCTGTGCAACATTGTTTGGGTCTATTATTACTAGAAAATAGGAAGCTTTTAAAGATCAGGCTCTGTGTGCATTCACAGCCAAGTTCCAGTTTAAAGACACTCCTTGGTTTCAGCTTCTGTGGAGCAGAGCTCCTCTGAATCAACTCATCAATGGGGAAAAAAAAAAAATCATTTTTGAATTTTGAGACCTCATGTGCATTTGAAGGTTACCCGGAAGACGTGTTTTCAAGTTTAAAAAATATTTTTCTTCTGCATACTTTTACTGACTTGACAAAAAATTCTCTCTCAACATACTGGGTCCAGCATTACCAACACTTTCTTTTGCATTTACTTAGAAAAATTCTTGTCTCTGCTTTTTCTTTCTTCACCTCCGCCTCTTGTTCCAGTCTTTTTAACAAACACTTGCTTTTCCAAGTTCGTGATTCCGTGGTCTGACGATATCCATGAAACGGTCAGGCAAAAAGTCTGCCTTCATGTCTGTCTCCCACCTGCCATCCCATCAGGATCCAGTATTTTACCCCGTCCAGTGTTCTACATGGAGTGATTGTGCCAATTGTACAAGCACCTTGGGCTCATTAGTTCCTGGGTCACATAAATTGAAGAGTCATAGTGAGACAAAACAGACAGTAAATCACAGCAGCAGCAGAAGATAAAAACAGTGCAGACTGAAACAAGCCAGTCACATTTGCATAACCATCGGTTAGTAAGCGTTCGCTCGCTGAGAAATGTCCCTTTAGTTTCTGAATACAAACAGCCGTAAGCGAAACACGTCCATTTATTTAAAAAAACTGAGCCTGAATGTCTTTGTTTTCCCTCGAGTGCAGAGTCTTTGCTCAGGTCACAGGAAAGTGGAACAACCAGGATCAATGCCCACTGCAGTTCAGCCTCTGCTAGGTCTTTATCTCCAGAATGGACGGGTTGTGGTCCAGGATGGACAGGATGATTTTGTCCATGTACTGCCGCAGGCGTAAGTTGATTTCCTCCTGCTCCTTCAGAGCTTCCATTAACTGCAGACGGATACAAACATCAACATCTTTATTTCTGCTCATCGACTAGCTGTGCTGCTTTACAAAACAGTGTACAAATATTGAATAAAACCACAGGCCTATGTGTAAATAATTGTCTAATGCAGAAGTGGCAGTGCTGTAAAAGTTTATAAAATTGTTTTAACATAAAATACTTTAAAGACTGGTGTTTTCAAATGGCAGAAATGTGTCCTTAGATAACACAAACTGATACAAACTAATAACACTGAATAGTTTCTACTGAAGGTCAGATATGAATTACTAATAACATCTCTTCAGAAAAAAGCAAACTATTCCTTTAAGAATTAACTGGGGTTAGTTTCAGTGGCACTGATCTGCTGTGTTATGCAGGACAGATTAAATAGTTATATATTGTAATATTTATGACAGTCATGCTGAGTTATGCCCCAAAAATACAGCTAAACTCTGACTACTAGGAGGCTGAAAACAGACTGAAAAAGATTAAAGAACAAAAACAAACACTAATCTTCCACGGCACATCAGCAAACAAAAGTCTCAAAATACACCAGGAATCACTGGAACGGTTTTAATAAGATATAAACCTAACTATCGTAGGAATGGTAAAAATAAACAGCAATGACTTCCAAATTTCAGTGAGCACAGAAAGAGCAAAACACTAGCTGAAAGCTAAAAGAAGCCAACACTAGCTAGAAACAGCAAAAGGCTAGCTGAAGCTAATAAAAGCAGAATGGTAGTGAAAAGTAAAAGTAGATCAAGACGACAAAATCACAGCAAGTATGCTGAAACGGATTAGGAAGGAAATGAATAAATCTCAGTGTATTTCTATGAGTTAGTATTTGAGTTTGTTAAATGTTTTAGAAAGTATAAAAGTTACAAAACCCAAAAGCAAAAGTAATAGCACCCATTTCCTAAATAAGCTGAGCGTTTTGGTATCTTAAATAGGTAAAAATAAAGTATGCAGAATTAGTGCCAAATACATACAGAAAAAAACTAATCAGGAAACAACAGTTTAAATGCTGAGTCAGAATTATAATAAATTTATTTTACCTGGTCTTTGGAGGCGTTATCAATCTCAGCAGCTAAAGATTGAGCCTTGGTTTGTGTGGCAAACAGGTTCTTGGCCTCAAACAAACTGAGGCTGATGATCTGACCGTTCAGCTCATCGTTCTGCTCCTTCAGCTTCTGATTCTCCTGAAATAAACCACCAGCGTGGGAGAAGGAGAGAACAGAAAAAAAAAAAAAAGATAAGTGCGTGGACCACACAAGTGTGTCGTCTCATTTTTTACTCCTCAAACTTAATTTAACACGTTGCTTGGTATATATTTAAGCAGCAAACACATGAAGGCACAGATAATGTGGATTTAACACGCTGTGTGTCGACAGTTTCTCAGCTCTGCTGACTTGATTGTGATTTAGTTGCCTTTAACTGCTGACAAGAAGTCAGTTTGCTTTTTAACCATTATCCAAGAGAATTGCAGCTCTGACCTCAATTAAACTCAGACAAGTTCACTCTCTCTTTGTGATTTGCGGTTAATTAGGGCATCAAAGGTCACAGAAGCAATTTTACCATAAGACCAGGGGTGAGCTGAGCCCCTGTTAACAGGAGGAGATGAAATTCAGAGGAAAAGACATCCTGTGACATAAACTGCTGGAAACTGCTGCAGAAGCAAGCATGAGACAAGCTGTGTCTCACAATTTAAAGCTGTTACACCAACAGTGTTTTAACTTTACATTTGCAAGAGGAAAAGCAAAACAAGGAAACAGATATGCAGCTATTCTCCAGGTTTTGTTCATTCATTAATAGAGCAGCAGCTCTCAGACACATCTTTACTTCAGTTTTACTCTCGAGGAGTCATTTGGGAGCTGCAATTCCCATCACTAACATATAATGCCGACGCAAAACTGGTACTCTCCTAAATGTAAATGGATTCTTCATTTCAAAGTCAAAATATCAATAACTCATGTAGGACAGGTCTGCAGTAAAAAAGGGGATTTTAAGAGCTGTTAAAAGAGTCATTTATGGGCTGTCGTCAAGCTTATTATCCCACTAGTACAGTAAAGTTTTAAAATATGCACTAAATCCACTGCTGCACTGTACGCCCCCAGGTCAAGCTGGAGACATAAAAATGCCAAAAAGCTTCATTGATTTATGAAGGCAGAAGAAGTTAAACATCTTTAGCAGCACACAAACCTCCATAATTGTCTTACAAGCTTCAGAGCTGGTCAAACAGTGAAATGCATATAAATGTTGCTGAAATATACATTTGATTTACAGGGTCCTGAAGACATAAGACATCGAAACTCGCTGACGAGAAGAAAAATACTCAATGTTTGTCACACAACTATATCAACGAGATACAATTTTTGAATACTTTTGAACTATAAACCAGGCTTTAAACAAGATTTGTGGAAGACTACTAGCTGTCCTGGACAAAACTTAGGAGTTCAACCTGCTTTAAAGATCACAACAGATCTATCCCTAACCTGATTTAATGTATTCCTTCATGATGCTGTTTGATCAGTAATGTTAGCCTGAAAACCATAGATTATTTTCTTTCCACTTTCAAATCAAAGTAAATATACTTAAATCACACTGGATAGCACAAGTTGGTTTTATCCGTACCTGTTTGAGCCTCTTGACCTCGTGCTCGAGCTCCACCTCTCTGGTCCTGCTGCTGAAGTCTGCAAGCCCAGAGGAGGAGCTGCGGGTCCGGCCAGGCTTCTCGGCCTCCAGCTTGTAGAGCTGCAGGTGTTCCAGCTCTCGACGGAGGTCCTCGATCAGCTGCACGACACAGAATGCACCGGGGAAGGAGGTTATACAATGCAGAGTCAGCCTTGTGTGGGTGGAAATGTATGAGCTGACATAAAAAATGAGTAACCGAGAAAAACAGCGGAAGTTGATCAAACGGCACATTTGGCTGGATTTTGATGAGCTAAATTGATCAGTCCTACCTCCTGCATTGAGTCCTTGTCTTTCTGGTGCTGTTGCCGGTTCTGTTTCAGTTTATCCATCATTTTCTTGTAGAGGTCCATCTCATCCTTCAGCCTCAGACTTGTGTCCTCCAGCTTGTCTGTCATCCTTTGTTTCTCCTGAGGATGGACGGAAACACACACGGGGGGATTTTAAAGTTATTTTACTGATTTCTACTTCTGTATCAGTTAGTTTAAAGATACAGTAACCGGTTGCCACAGTTAAAGGTGTTACATAGAAGCTCTAAATGCAAAAGAAATCAAACAGAGAGCACTAACGAGATAAACAAACCTCATCCAACTTCTCTGTCTGTGACTTGAGTCGGTTCATGCTCAGAGACATGCCGCTGTTCTCCTCCTCCAGCTGTTTGACTCTGAAAACAGAGCGTCCAGAAGGTCAGCGTCAGCTGGGTTAGTGTGAAACAGTGCATGTGTGTGTGTGAGTGTGTGACCCTCACCGAACGTTCAGCAGCTCTATCTGTGTGTTCTTGTCTCGCTCCATCTTGCTGTAGGCCTCTCTGTGTCGTCTCAACTCCTCCTGCAGAGTTTGGTCTGAACGAGTTTCCTGGTCCTTCAGCTGCTCCTCCAGCTCATTAACCCTGAGATCAAGAAGCAAAAATCCATCAATTAGGTCAGTTTCACGTTAGAAAACTTCACTGGAGACTTCAACCACAGCACAGTGAGGTGAGGTTCTGTTCTCTACCTGTGTACCAGCTGTGTGTTCTCCTGCTTCAGTTTGGACTTCAGATCAGAATTTATCTGAATTTCGTTCTCGAGTTCAGCCACTTTTTTTTCCAGTAAACCCACCTGACAAAAACAAACACATTTGTGAAACTTCAAATTGTACAAGGAAAATAGGAATAAACTTAATCATGTTCAAAACTTCCAGATGAGTAAATAAAATGTTTTACACTATGAAATATAAGTAAAATGAGGGTTTTGTTTTACAGTAAATATATTGACACAAGTCTGCCTGGCAGCTGGTACAGAATTGATACCCGCCAACATGAAAGGCAGGAGATCCTTTAGTTGTGTGTGTGTGGACACGTTTTTGCTACATCGTGGGAAATGTTTTAGAGAAAAAGGCAGCCTCGTAGGGACCAAATGTGCATCATGGGGACCAATGTCTGGTCCACATGGGTACGGATTCTAATTCCGGGTGGGGGGTTAGGTTTAGGACCAGGATGTGGATTGAGTTTAGGTTAGTTTTAGGGTAAAATGGTCAGGGTTAGGCTTTAAAATTACCAGAAAATGAATGGAAGTCAAACCTGTGTGTGTGTGTGTGTGTTCATTTGTCCGTCCATTAGCAAAATATTTAATGAACCACCTGACAGATTGTAAAATAACTCACAGAAATTAACCATTAGATGCACATTTAGAACTGATGAACTTTTGGAGTCAACCCAATTCAAAATGGCCACCAAAGCTAATAATTTTAGCAAAAACAAAGATGGCAATAACTTGGTCAGTTCTATAGATATTAAGAATCAACCCAAACATCCTCTGAGCTCTGACTAATCATGCAAATTCTTTGTTTTAATGCTTCCATTTAAAGAATGCTACTTTCAGTTTGTTTATGTCAATGAACAATAATAACATGTCCATTATTTTACTGGTTAAAGAACCTTATCACAGCAGCAGTGGAGTTTACACTCAGTACATGCTACCTCTGCTAACAGGAAATAATCAACCCCTACCTTACCTTCTAAAACGTTTGACAATTACATATTACTTTAATTCTCAGGGTCACAGCAGATTTCTTCATACAAATTAGCATTTTTGTTAAAGATGTGCATCCATCCACTCTCTGGGATTTGATTAAATGTATTTAATCCTTTACAGGTTTTTCTAGTCTCACAGAAAAGTTACATTTGCTCAGTTAATTTTCTGCAAACAAATACGCTGCAGACAGAAAAGCATTCACACCTTCTCGTTGAGGTCGGTGTCGCAGGAGTCGATGCTGTCTCGAAACAGGTCTTCTGTGCTGCCGTTTCTGCTGCTCAGGTTGCTGTGGTGGAGCAGCTGCCTGCTCAGACACAGATTAATACACGTTTAGGTATCTGCAAAAGACTAGTGAGGGCTATTTTCGTGCAGGAGTGAGTAAAAAAAAAGGGTGCAGCTGAGGGAGCACGAGGAGGATGCCCAGGAGAAAGTTGAATTTTAATTACCACACGTACAGACTAAACACAAACACAGGTGTGTGTACACATCTGACTATGCTCCGCTGTGACAATGTGATTTTAGCTGGGACAACCCGACAACAAGAGCTATTATTCAGGCGAGAAACGCAAAGAGCAGAGACGAAGAAAAGGAGAGGAAACAAAGACGACAGGATACAAATAAAGAGAGCAATAAAGCAGAAGGTGTAATCAAAAGGGACACAGAGACCAGGAGAAAAAGCAGAGACATGGAGCTAAACCTTATATTGGACACATATATCAGAGCTGACAGGCCATTCTCACTCTGCCACCATAACTCAGTTTGTGTGGCTGCAAATAGGACAAAAGCCCCAATATAGGGCATATTTTTCAGTTTCACAGCTGCTGCGGGAATAGCTCACATCCACACTCCCTTCCTTGACTCAGGAAGGAAGACAAACGGGGCTGGATTTTCTCTGAACGCCCAGTTAATCTTTAACCGGTCGTTAGAGCACACCTGAGAGATAAGGAGGCAGCGAGGGCCAGCCTGCCTCTGTGTGCTCATGCCTCTGTCAACAAACGCCACACACACGTGCGACACAGGCTGTAGAAGGCATCAACACACACACACACACACACACACACACGAGAGTGACCTTTGATGTCACAAACACACACACACGAAGTGATCAGCTTACCTTCCAAAAGCTGTGCTGGAGATTTTTCTGCTGGGGCTACAAAAGAAAAAAAAGCATTTTTTTCCCCATTTTTTATGTTATTTACTATAAGAAAAATCATAACTCAGTATTACGGCTGAAATGACAGTAATTAAGAGTTGGTTGTTAAGTGTTTGACACACGGTAATAACAGGGAAAGAAACTCTGAAAGACGTGTCGGTTCTGGTTCAGTGAACGTGGGTTTGTGTTTTAGCTCAGAAACCGTGTCAACACAAAGACTTCTGCAGAATAATGAACGTGTCTGTGCCTACTTTCACATCAGATTAACAAAAATGAGCAAACACGCTGCAAGACTACACAACACAATGTTTGTTCCGATAGAACTAAAAAGAAGGCGCTAAAATCATTCAAAGTATTTTGTGAATCTTTACATAAGTATACAAAACCTTTCCTTTCTTTCTTTACTGAAATATCTATTTGTGATCCATGTAAAGTTAATGTTGATTAGTTTAATTATGATAAATAGATAAATGGACTTATATAGTGCCCTTCTATCCAACCAGGATACACAACAATCGGTCTCCTCATTCACACAGCACTATTAACTCTCTACAAAGCTAACATGTACAAATCAATCTATAGAGACTAATCAGTGCTTCAAATCACATTCATACTCTGATGGGACACATCATCATCATCATCCTGTATCTAAACTGTATCATGAGGCAGTGGGGGTTCAGTGTCTTGCCCAGGGACACTTCCACATATATGACTGCGTAGCGGGGAATCAAACCGCCAACTCTCTGGTAAGAGAACAACTCCCTTAACCCCTTAGCCACAGCCACCTCTAATTATGCTTTTTTCACATTTAGACAAACTGACTTGAAAACACAAACTAATTTGCTTGTTTTATTCCTCCCACCATGCAGTTTAACATTTAAAGAGAACATAATTATGCAAAATCCACTTTTTTAGTCGTTAAATACATTTTGTTGTGTATTTGGAGTCTCTACCAGTGCAGAAAATCCTTTTTTTCCCCAGTGCTGCACAGATATTACAATCTGTTTGAGTCATATTTTTCAACCCGTTCACTTTTCTTTATTTTCTATGATGTTTTCTGAACTATTATAAATAAAATAAAGTATTTGCAACAAAACTGCCAAATAAGGTCTAAACTTTAACCAACTACAGTTTGGTGATCTTCATTCTTCTCTGGCTCTGGGTCAGACTCTGGCTCCAACATGTAAGGCTGGATGTAGACAAGTCTTCCCTTGTTCACCTTTTTTAATTAATTTGTAAATAAAAAAGTTTATGTGCAGCTATATAGTCATAAACTGTTCTATCAAGCTGGAATAAAAGCTGGAGGGGGGCGGGGTGTGAAGCGCCAGAAAAAGGGTGAAAGAGGGGCTTGTGAAGTTACAATAAGGAGGAATTCAGACCAAAGCATTGCAGTTCTACTTTATATAAACCACAACTGAATGATTTAAATGTTAAAAATAGGATTTAAAAGCACATTATGGGATAAATCCTGTGCCAGCAGGAACTGAATTTGAATTATTCAGATTGAATCTGAATGTACATAATTTGAAATT
>JAUBOC010000127.1:3154939-3170901 GCA_032275365.1 Anablepsoides cearensis | reverse complement strand
CAAACCATTTTATGCAGATACAGAGGGGTGTTCAGTAAATATGGTAGTTTTCCTTTTGGTCTGGGAGAGGTAACATTAAACTTTTACTACTAAAAACAAGAATAAACAAAGATGGGATTAACGTTGTTATTGAGGGGCCCCAATAATATTTTTTTCTTTATTTTATTTTTTAATTTTTTTGTCTGGGGCCCCTATCAGTCAAAGGCCCTTGGAATTGTCCTAACTTTTCCCCCCCTTACGGCGCCCCTGTTACCAAAAGTATTCGCTCACCTTCCTTGACTTACATGGGCTTAAGTGACATCCCATTCCTAATCCATAGGGTTCAATATGACGTTGGTCAACACTTTGCAGCTAGCAAAGCTTCAACTCTTCTGGGAAGGCCGTCCACAAGGTTTAGGAGTGTGTTTGTGAGGATTTTTGACCTTTCTTCCAGAAGCACATTTGTGAGGTCACATATAAAGACATCTTAACTTGGTAACACTACGATTATGTGCAATGTTCACCTGACACTTTGATATGGACAGTTTGATAAGGCTGCTACTTGATACTCTGAGATGGCTGCTACTGTTGTTTTCACATTTTTAAATCTTATTTTATCTTACCTTTTAATTCTTTTTCTACCTCTTATTTGATCATTTTTATTGTTCTGATTTATTTGCTACAGTTGGTGTTTCCATTTTTATCTTACTTTTTTATTCTTTTTTCACCTCTTATTAATTTTTTTATGTTCTGAGTTATTTGCTACTGTTTTTTATTTTTATCTTATTTTATCTTACTTTTTTACCTCTTATTTTTTTAATGTTGTGATTTATTCTTGTGATTTTTATCCTATTTTATCATATTTTAATTTTTTTGACCTTTTATTCTATCTTTTTTAATGTTCTGATTTTTTTGCACTACGGGAGCTGCAAAAAATTATTTTGTTTTTCATCGTCTGTGGACCACAGTGTTCTTTTCAGTGCAACAATGACAATTAAGATTTATCTTATCTTATACTGATGCTGGACGAGGAGGTCTGACTCTCAGTCTCTGCTCTAATTCATCCTAAAGGTGTTCTATCGGGTTGAGTTCAGGACTCTGTAGGCCAGTCAAGTTCATCCACACCAGACTCTGTCATCAATGTCTTTATGGATTTTGCTTTGTGCACTGGTTCACAGTCATTTAGATGGGTGAGCAAATACGTTTAGCAATATAGTGTATATTGTGTGAGCATGTCGGACTGCACCAGCTGAAATATAAGCACAAGTAGAAAGATGAATACACTGACAGCAAGGGGATGTTGACCTTTAAACAAATCTTTGAACTTGGGATTAGAGTCAGAAAGGGGACACTTTACCAACAACACACAGCTTTGAGGAAGGCCGATGAGGAAGTCGTCGTGTCGGGGAGACGGTCACAGGGATGTTGCTCTGCAGCACAAAACAATGACTCACAGCAAACATGCCCTTTGTACACTCCCTACATCTGGTTCTTCTTTTTAACACCGCCCGTGTATTTATTATTTTTTTTTTGCTTTTGTTTTAATTAGCTCCAACTTTGACGGTTCCAACACTGTCACGATGATTACCTCTGCTCCCGTCTCCCCGCCTCCCGTCTTCTCTGGACTCAGTTCTTTAATTAAACCATGAAATGACTGCAGAGCCATCTCCTTATCACTGATCATTAGACGAGCTGATGTGGAAGAGTGGGGGAAAAGATGGAAAAATTAAAAGGGAGGAAAATGTGTGGGTGAGAGGGGGTTGTATTGAAAAGTGGTGTTTAATGAAATGAATAATAGAGAGGAGAAATGTGAGAAATGTTTAAAGATGATAATTTGTGCCTAAAACAAAGAGTAGCACAATTTATTAAACAATATTAGATATAAATATTGTGCTAACAGCTAAATTTTCATATGCTGCATACTGGCCTTTACATCTCTGCAAAGTGAAAATCTTTATACACAACATGCTAACAGAGTGTTATCAGTAATATTAATGATTATTAAAAATATTCTTCCTCATAAATAACTTGAAAGCTCCATTACTAGACAGCCACACACACAAACATACATAAAACTTCTTATGACCAAAGCTTTCACTGGTTTCTGCAGGGTTTAGGTGTTGCAGAGGAGGGGTGCACCTCTTTAAGCTCATCATCTGTGACAGCCGACAGTCTCCCTGCTTGTTAGGAATTCATGTCCTCCCCGGCGGTGAAGCCGAGTGCAGGGGCTCTCAACACCTCATGCAGATTAAATTAGGCTGAGCCGACCCATGTAATGCAGATGAACTCAGAGAGACTCAATATAAACAGATCAGAAAGTCTTGCAGGGAGCTCAGATGATTCGTCTGACCTGCTAAGAACCCTGAAAAAAAAAAGTCTCTTCACAGTAAGCGAAGAGAACTCGGTGTGAATTATTAATTATGTTTTTGCCAGGGTTCATCTGTTATTCTGTTCTCTACAAACTTTTCTTTCCACAGGACGAGCCTAAGAGGGCGTTTCTCTCAGCTGTAAGTCCTGACGGGACCTGATCCAGACGTTTCCTTGTGACACCGGATGACCGCATGGTTCTTAAGGCTGAGCTGAGTCATATTTAGCCTGGGTGCATTGACAAATGACTGCTCACGCGTCAACTAATTACTTTCCAAGCTTACCTGTGCTCCCAAGTCTTCTGGTGGCTTTCCTCCATGTTTCCCTCGTCGTGTTCTCCATAGTTTCCTCTGTTTCCCAGTTGAACCAGCTTCTAAGTCAGATCTCATGGTGATCCCCGTCTTCATCCCTCTGCAAATATAAGTCAGAGAAGTCAGCTCAGCCTGTGTATAATACCTGTCCTCTCTCTCAGCTCATCCTGCTATTTAGACTAACCCTACTGGACTCCTAGAATCCCCATGCCTTCCCTCAAGTAACCAGCAAACACGAACAATGTAAGAATTCTGCATTTTCACACAAATCTCATGTTGAACTTAGACCTGTCTCGATAACAAATTTTCCTGGACGATAAATTGTCTCAGAAATTATTGCGATAAACGATAATATTGTTGGAGACCAGTTACAATATAATGATATAACCCCCCTGTATACAGAAATTTATAATAAAATTTACAAAGTGTAAAAATAAAAAAAAAACAACTGTCAGCAATCCCAAGGGGTCGCCAGCTGTATGAATGCGTCAGAAAACTGAAGACACTCCTCTGGTTAAATGCCTGTTCACTGGCTTTCATGTTACTGAGACTATGCCTGGCAAATACCTGACACCAGAGTTCACTCCATGCTAAGACATGAAAAAGAGGGAGACATGAAGAAAACAAACAAGTAGGCAAATTAAAATTATTGTCTTCATTTTAATTTATCTTCCTCAATTGAATTTATCATACGATTAATTAATTTACTGTTTATTGTGACAGGCCTAATTATTGCTCCCATAAAATGGTTAGCATGAATCTGGATTTTTGGCAAAATATACAAAATTAACGCTTTGATAATGTCAAAGTGAAATTAAATTTGTACATATATCAATTAAATGCAAATAACCTAATAACCTCTGGAAACTTTTATTAATATCTTAAAAATGATAGCAGCACAAACAAAAGTTTTTGCTGCACAAACAGCATTAACATCTGACACCATTGTTTGATTTAATTAATGTGTGTGTGTGTGTGACTAACTTGATCTCATGCAGTATCTATATTTAGATCATCCAGGTTTTCAACCTACAACTATTCAAACTGTACTAAAACATCTATTTTAATAATAATGGGTCTCCAACCATTTTTTTCTTAAAGAGCTATTTTCACAAAATGAAAATGTCTGAGAGCTACTTTTTGCAAATTTTAATTTTAAACCTAAACTATTGAAATATGTTTATTTTGCACAAAAACATTGCCTTCAATTCACATGAAACCACCACAGAGAACAATGAATTTACATGAATGTGCCTTTTGTGTTTATCTGTTCATATAACAGTGTATTTCACACTAATAACTTAGTTATTAACTTCAACAGATTTGTGAACAAATAACACTGGATGATGGTTCTCTGATTTTTTTTCTGCATTGTAGACTCCAGCAGGAAGAAACCCCCAGTACTGACATAACACAGCGAGAGGGGTTTTTCAGTGTGGCTCAAGGGGCTATGAAAGATGTGTGCAAAAACACACTGAGCCCTAAACTATTGACTGACAACCAAGGGGAGGGACATCTATGGATTGATTGGAATTAAAAGAAAGTTTGTTTGGCCAGTGACAAATTAAATTTTGCTTCTCCTAATTTTTCATAAGCCCTGATGAGCTCAGCCCTGTTTTAAGCAGTCCATACCTGTCACAGTGCAGACAAAAAAAGAGGAACTGCAGGTCAAATCTCTCACTCTGCCCTGAATGTAGTGAGAAATGTATCAGAGGGAAGTGTGCAAAAGAAACACTTTGAAAAAAAAAAGAGAAGTGCCTTTGTAGCGCGCATCAAAGCAGGCAGCAGCCGTATTGCATTTCACATTGTGAATTATTGAAGAGCACTTCTTCATTTATATAATGAAATGGTACACTGTACTAATGAAGAACTGAGAACTTCCTGAAACTTGTGAAATCATCTGCTACAAGAAATGTCACGGTACTAACAAAACTATAGGCACAAAATAACTGTTGCAGAAAACATGCCATACATTTACATTAAACACACAAACAGCACAATTTCCATAAATGCACCTTTATTTCCCTGCAAAGTACCTGTGTTGTGAACGTTAAATGATCAGTTTTCAGTGGGGCTGCACTCTATATCGCAAATTTATTGTTATTAGGCATACCACAAAAAACTTGTAAACTGCAAAGGAAGGTTGGCTCAAATATTTGCATTTATGCTTTTTGTCTGTAGTACTTTTCAAAATTTCTTTGCAGCCTGTCAGCTATTTATCTGTATATACCTAGACTTTAAACTGATACTTGGTACACCAAATGAGTTTAACTCCTGAGAGTAAATAAATAAATATTTTAAATAAATTATAATAAAATTTCTTGAAAGTTTCATTAGTCATCTAGCAATTCATGAGCTATTGTGGTAACAGACACATAGGCAAAAACATTATTGCCCTTTAGCTTCAGAGGTGGACGAAAATTTAAAATAACAGAAGCAAAGATGCATTAAGATGCTGAAATCCAGCACGTCTTTGAGTTTGTTATTTGAGAAGCTGACTCTGTGCAGCTGAATACTACCACCAAGTGGAAACAACAGAGCAGCGAAGCCAAATGAGTTCACTCACAAATGTCATCAACAAGCATTAGAAGAAAAACCTTGACTTATTAATACAATAGGATAATAAGTATTTTATTAGAGCAAATTGTTTTTTAAAAATTACTTTCAAATTAAACAAAAACTGGAGGCAGAAATTTTTAATTTTAGATAACCTTGAGTATGTCACACAGTTAAAACCTAAAATAAGGCTGCAATAAAGCACTGCAAAAAAACGCATCTAATGTTTTAGCATTGTCGTTCACATTATTAATGAAATACAACCTCCATCAGACTCCAGCATGAACGGCACAGTCGTGAGTCACACAGCACACTGTGATTACACAAATATGGTTGTCCACAGGCTAGCATGTCTCATTTCTAAACTTTTTGTGCAATCAGAGCTGACAAATTGTTTTCAGTTGTTTGTTTTATCTAATATTTGCATTTTGATCTCCTGCCTACTCAGGTGTGGAGAAAAATAGGTTAGAGGAGGAAACTGTTACATTTGTCACAAAGTGACACTAGGTGTACAGCAGTGGGTCACAGTCCCGCAAGCAGCATATGGGATTTGGTTATATAGGACAATGTTGTGAAATAAAAGCACATGAAATGGTCCTGGTAATCATTTAGATAGTAAAAAAAAAGGATATTAATGTGTACAGACTAATCCAGCTTTCCATCTATTTAGATTTAATTTCTTCACAGGTCTCATTATCATATGAGAAGAACAAAAGAATAATAATTGAATAAAAATTTTATAAAAATAAACTGTACTGACCAACCCACTCTCAAATGTAGAGTTTTGTGTTAAAATCTACCAGCACTGTTGGCCCTTGAGTTAAAAAAAACTGCCTTCACTTCATTTCCCAGGTCAGTGAACTGCTTCCCCCAGGAGCTAATCAGAGCTGCCGCAATGTTCCTGCTGATGAGCAACACACCACTGGGGAGCCAATCAGGGGCTCTCTTCAATTATTCTGAGATGCAGTGAGACACCGAGGCACAAGGATGTCCATATGCACCGAGAAAACCCATCTGAATCACTCTGAAGTCAAAACTATCCTGAAGAGACCATATTTTATTTAACTTCACTCTCAATTCAGACGCTTTAACTCTTCAAGCTTTTCAAATCTGAAAGCACTTTCAAAATGTTTTCCCTTTTTATTTCTTACTTGTAAAAAAAAACATTGTGGGGTTGATAAAAAAAATAACTGGACAGATCATGTTTATCATTCTGAACTGCTGATATTGGCCTTTTAGGGCAATAAGAAATGGTTTCAACATTTAACCAGCTGTGCCACCTGCTGAAAGATCGCACATATTACAATTATTTTATCTTTGCAACTTCAACATCATAAATGATAATTTACTGTGACATCTATCTATCTATCTATCTATCTATCTATCTATCTATCTATCTATCTATCTATCTATCTATCTATCTATCTATCTAAGTTAAAGCTTTAGACTTCACACACAACAACTCACAGTAAGACAAGATAATTTAAGATATTTCTTAAGTTCCTGAGAGTTTTTTTTTTCTTAGTTGACACCAAATGTTCACGTTAGAGTGGTAAATGTACATCCTATAGTAACTGTGGCCATACTGTGTTTCTTCTTGCTGCTAAAGGAACAAAAACTTCATTCATGCACTTTATCTTAGAAAAAATAAAATACCCGGGGCTGCTCTCATTAGCATAAAAAGGCCAAAAGCCTGGAAAAGCACACACAAAACCCAATTATAGTTTGATTTTTAACATACAATAGTAAAAATAGCTGCCAATTGCACAAATAAACACTTTACCTCTTCTCTCTCGTTCCACTCCTATGAACTGAGCAGCAGGAGACGCTCTCGTGTCGTCAGAAACACTAAGTGTCCTCACTTAAATCAAAAAACGCTGAAAACTCTTTTTTTTAACTCTTTTTGTCGAGTTGTCAGTCTGTTTTGACTAACAGCAACTACCTTGGTGAGTCCTTGGAAACTTTGGGCTGCTGTGGCGCTTGTGCTCGCTACTGCGCGCGACCAAACCAGTAGGAGCTGGGGGGGGGGGGGAATCACACAGGTGATGTGAGCAGTACTGCGCATGCGTGTCCTGTTTCTCTTGAACCACCGGATGGATTGTATTGAAACTCTCAGAAAGTAACCATTACATGAACATTTACAACTGATGAACTTTTGGAGTCAGCCCAATTCAAGATGGCCGCCACAGCCAATTGACCTAAGCAAGATAGATTTACGTAGTCACTTTTACAGATAATGAGCTAAAATTAGGTGTGGTAGTATCTGTGAGTCATCCTCAACACATGCAATGAGCCAGCTGTCACATGACAATGTGTACAAAATATTTTCCAGAGTTTGATCAAAATGGCTACAACCTGCCTTCTCAGCACAAGATTGAAACTATTTAATGAAATATAGGCAGTCCTACAAGAAATAAAGGCCTCTAATTAAAAAAAGATGTTTTTCGAGAAAAAAACAAAACATTTTTTTTCCTCAATAAAGCAGGAGAACAACATCTTATTATTTTTAAGAAGTAAATCTAAAGAATAAGAAAAAGAGGGGGGAAAAGGAAAAAGTAACAGAGAGAAAAAAGAAGGAAGAAATGGGAAAGATTGAGAAAGAGATTGGCAAACATTTGAAATGCATATGAAGAAAACACAGACACACAAACACAATACACTCATCATTTGTCTGCACACCTGCGAAAACGGAAAATGGAAATGACAGAGAACACAGCAACAAAATACCTGTATATATAAAATAATTATGACCTTACTGAAAACTATATACACTCCCACACGTACGGATATACTGTAGATACATGCGTATACACATGCATGCATATATATATAAAAGTCTACATGCATACACATTCAGTGACCATCAGAAACCCTAGGATCTGAACAGTCGCACCACCCCCAGACCAAGGCTTGATAAGGCCAACGAACCTGAGCCCCACCAGGCAGCCATTTGTCCGAGCCGGCCCATGCCTGAGCGCTCAGCCCCATGCACCGGGAACCACCATCGCACCGGCGGCCACAGGCTCAACTCACCAGAGGGCAGTGTGGCAGGGGTGCGAACCCCACCAACAGCAGTGGGCCCCCAGGTGACCCAGAGGAGGAGGCCAACCAAGACCCAGCCTGACATATATCCAATCATACACAGACACAATCACACAATCCCACCCTCATCCTCACCTCCACTCATTCAAAGACACACAAGATAAACGCCACATCCCACTCACACTCACACTCCCGACACACACTCTATACCCCCCAGGTCCAGGACATGCGCCCTCCCCCTACAGAGGGCAGCACAACCTGGGACCCAGGAGGTAGACCCATTCATTCTGGGGTGGAGAAGGGCTCCCACCAGACGGTCCCCCCCACCCCGGACCCCATCCCCAAATAGCAGTCGGGGAACAGGGGAGTGAATAAGACCCCTGCACATACACACTACATCTTAATTTGGACACTAATGTCATTCGTGCACATAATCCCCCATTCACACACACACACAGACACACACACACACACACACACGCACACACACACAATCTTCCTGTGGGTTGTTTGGCTCATTGTCACCCTTTGTTTTACTTGTCACTCATGGGATGATGTCATGGTTTTACTGAATTCAATGTCTGCATCATCTAGTTAAAGTACACACAGGTTTGAATTAATCAGATCTGATTTGGATTTAATGTTTTAACTTTCTCTAATATTCTCATCAACGTCCTTTTTCAGACTGAAAACTTCTTTTAAGTAAATCAACGAGTATAAAGGCTCAGACGCTCTTTAGATTATTTTGTGAACATCTTGTTGAATTGAATTTATTGTCTGTTCTCCCCTCCTGTCCTCACATTTTATCTATGAAAAACATTTTCCGCATTCTTCAAGCAGCTTCTGTCTGAACAGGACTGAGTCGACAGGTGAGCTTTAAGAAAGAAACCACTGAATGTACAGCTGATTAAATTTTAGATTTCATGTGTTCATGTGTTTCTTAGAAATGGAAGATGGAGATGATGTACAGATATTATAGGAAGTTCTCAGGAAAAAAAAATACCCCGCTGGGATAAATATATGTTGGCAAAATGAGGAAACTGGAAATTTTGTTACTTTACAGGCCAATAAAGCTTATGTGACCAAAGTGTGAGAAAGGTCAGGGATCTGGTGTGGACTGATGGATGGTCACTTCACAATTCACACACCTTTAGCAGCAGCTGTAGCTCAATGCACAACAACTGAAAAACTAGAAATAAATCTGCATCACTTGTTTTTTATTCTAATGAAAGCGTGAGCACGCTTCATGTCATACAAAACTATTGTGGTAAATATTGTAAGAAGCGCTTCTGTCATTTTTATTTTTAAGTCCAGCTTCTTCTCATCACACCACACATCCGACCAATGATCTCCTAAAAAGGAAGTGAGCTTACAGGTTTGACTTCCCCCTCGGCTCTGACTTCAAGAGGATGTCAGCAGCATTAAGAAAACACGGAGAGAGGAAGACAGAGGACAGACGTGTGTTTGGAGCTTTAATTACTCTTCTGTTCATGTCCAGGATGCAGGTTGTTTGTGTCGGATCACTCTGGTTTTATACCTTTATTCTCACTTCTTTACATTTAGGTAAGCATTTTAAGAAAGATTATTAGAAAATCTTAATTAAAAATAGAACTTTTGTCATCATTTTGTTCACAACATTATTTCTTTGGTTTTGATTGTTAGATAAAATAGTATCTACTTTTTAATATCAAAAAACGTGAATGATTTAAAAAATAAAAGTGTTTTCTTTCAGCGCTGGATTGTTTAGTTTTTAGTGTCCTAATTATTCAGCTGACATCATTTTATTTATTACAAAACAACAGTTAGGACATGCAGCAATCACTGTTTCATAATCAGCTGAGGGTTTGTTGCTGCAGCTGGTTTAAAAATACATTTTTGTCATTCTTTTTTTGAATTTTGTAGACAGACTTTCAGCCTCGACCTCCTCTCCTTCCCTTCCAACACCCACCCTGTACATCTTCTCCACCTCAAGGGACCCAGTGGTCCTGGTCTGCCGAGCCCCCGGGGGTCGTGGGGTTGAGTTCATGCTGTATCGCAACAAAGAGAAAGTAAATAGAGTTTAAACATGTATGTTTTGTTTCGCCTTCTTTGGACAGGTTTTATTTGCTCTGTTTCTTCTCTCATTTCACTGAGGTGGACTCCCAGGTCCCACAGTCTGCTGCTGAGGAGGTTCAGTTCACTGTCAGGGCGGAGGACGGAGGTTCAGACCAGCCTAAACTGTTCTGCTGTCTGTACAAAACCCAGGGAGGACATTACAGCGCGTTCAGTCCTTATTTACAACTGGAGCTTCAAGGAGGTTAGCTGCACCAAAAACAGTGAAAAACTCCAATTTTGTCTTTTTGTGCAGAACAAATGTGTTCCTTATTCTGCTCAAAATTACTGTTAACCCAGTTTAACTTCCACATAATGGCTTAGAGGTGATGATGAATAAAGGTTTTAAAGCTGCCACTTTATACTTTTTTAAATAAAGTGAACAAAAGTCCTCAGTTGGTTGATTTAAATCTACAGCAGGTAGTGATTCTACATGCGGTGAGAAATAATAAACACTCCCATCCGCTCCGCTCTAACCTCCAACAAACGTCTGTGTGCAGGTGCTCTCTGTGGTCTCTTGTTTTCCTCCGCTCTGTGGGTGTGTGTGGCGGTAGTGACATCCGGAACTTCATATAGAAACCACACACACCCACTGACACACACACAACCACCTAAACACACATGCTCTGACTTCCACTCCTGGAAGAGGAAGTTTGGCTAGAAACTTGGAAAAAGATGTTTGACAGCATTTTTTTTTTTGATTGACGTAAACTTAACAATTATGTGTAAGTATGTTTCAAAAATTGAAATGAGTAAAATAAATTTACTTTTGAGCGCTGAATCCTGCTGCTTCAATTCGTTCAAGCTAAAACTGAACTATGGCTGTGAAAACAAGCAGAATAAATATTCAAATAAGCAAAATACCTAAAAAGATCTAAAGATTTTAAAATGTGTAGCCTAAAGGTAAAAATAGGGAAAAAAATCCCAGAAAGCTAAAATAACTATTTTGTAGGTGTACGGTAAAATTAGCAAAACAGTAACTAAAAGCTAGAATAAGTGAAACTTTAACCAAGAGCTAAAATTCCCAAAAGAGATAAAATGAACAAAAATGCAACTTAAAGCAAAATTTGCCAATTTGTAAAAGCTAAAATTTACTAAATCATATACGTACAATTTGCAAAAGCTAAGAGTTAAAAGGCTCAAAAGTTAAAATTAGCAAAACTAGATCAGTCCAAATAAAGCAAGCATGTAGACAAAAACTAAAACTAACAAAATGTGAATAAAAACTAAAATTAGCTGAAACAGCATAATGACACAAGAAAGAGAAAGTGGTGAAGTAGATTTAAAGAAGACAAGACTATTAAAATAAATCTTGCTAATTGTTAAAAAAAGCTTCAAATAAAGATTTAAAACATTTAAAGGTAACACAAACCAACAGCTGTATTGTCCTGAATGATACTTAAAGTTTAAAAACTGTAGAGGAAACAGTAAACAGTGTGAATTCTCAAAAGACACATTCTGTTCTCCACCTTTTTGTTCTGCAGCTGAAGGCATGACCCCCGGCCTTCCCTTGTTGCCCCCTCCTCACTTGTCTGTGGAGCCGTCCTCTGGTATAAAACGGGGGGACGTGATCCGCTTCCACTGCACCGTTCCAGCCCCTCTGTCCCAGTCCAGCAGTCCACCCACCTTCCTTCTGCAGAGGAGCTTTGGTCAGACGAGCTCTATGATCGCTCAGCTTCAGGCAGGTCAGGTGTCCAACTCTGAACCACAGCCGGGGGTCTTCACCGTGGGGCCAGTTGGACAACGAGAGGAGGGGGAGTACTCCTGCATCTATCAGCTCAACAAAAGGACAACACTGGTCAATTCATCTGACAGCAATGTGGTTAAAATTATTGTTGCAAGTAAGAATGCTCATAAGGTTTTAGATTTTATTCACTTTTATGCCAACAAATTTGGGACATTGTATACAATGTATTGTATACGATGTATACAATGTAAATAAAAAAAGTCAATAATGTGCAAATCCTTTAAACCCAATTTTTTATTAAAAATGGAACATGATAAACATCAAACGTTTTTACCTGTTTTTATGTAAATACAAGATAATTTGGAATTTTGTGATTTATTATTTACATTTTTTTAATGTAGTGCTGAATGAGACCCAGAGATCACAGACGTCTTTGTCCTTTGAACTCAGAGATTTCTTCAGGTTCTTCAAAACTCTTGATATTTTACTCTTTTATGGGATAATCAAAGTATTCTGTCCTTTCAGGTAGATTCATCTGAAATGTTTCCACTATTTTTAGATGCCGTTTTTCAGAGTGGTGAACCTCTGCCCATCTTTACTTATGAGAGATTCATCCTCTCTAAAAGGCTCTTTTTAAACCGTCCTGTATTTGAACCTAATTAGTGTCAAAACGCTCCTCCAGCTGCAGCTCAGTGAGTAAATGCAGTTTGTGTTTTTCTGTTCATCCTCTCAGACGTGCTTCCGGTGCCCTCCCTGGTTCTCCAGCAGCAGACAGATGTGTGGAACTTGCTCTGCACCGGCTCTCCTGCCTACCCCGGTGCCACGTTCTCGCTCTACCTGGAGAATAACGAACATCCTGTTGAGTCCCACCGGGTCAGCACCATCCAGCATCAAGCCACATTCCCTGTGCCGGTCCAGGACTCTCCGGTGGCCATGTACCAGTGTCAGTACACAGTCCAGCTGGGGACGTCGTGGAGGGAGTCTGATCGAAGCGGCCCTCTGGCTGTAACCAGAGGTAAAACAAACTCAGAATGCTGATGTGTTGCTGATGTGTGAGTGTGTGTTTCTAACTGGGTTTATTCTTGCATCTTGCAGGAACTTCTACTCCTGCATCACAAGGTAGACCTGCAGGATTATTGTTGTTTATCACTAAAGGCTTTTTTGTTTGTCTGTTAGCAGATGATCTCAGGAGATGCATTTGAATGGATTGATATGAAGTTCTTAGCAAATAATATTTGAATGTGGTTTACATTAGGTTTGAATGTATTTTTGCATCTTTCAGTTCTTTTTGTGTCCGATAACAATGTGTGTGTTTGTGTGTGTGTGTGTCAGATGTAGACTGGCCTCTTTTACTTGGCTCAATCTCTGCTGCACTTTTGTTCCTCTTCTCACTGGTTTTGGTGGTTGTAGTGGCAAAAAGGAAAGGTATATTCACTCTAAAATCTCTATTTCTCATACATTATACTTCTTTTCATTTGTCAAACTGATTATTTCTTCTCCATTTTTTTTTACTTCTGTAAAGTAAAAGCAGCAGCTGAAGAAAAGAAGAGAAGGTATTGTGTTTAATGTTACAGTGTCTTTAAACAGCACTAATGACTTGCAGAATGTTGTGAATATATTGTGCAACACTGTCTAGAATACAAATATATAATTTAGTGTTGCAATAAATGTTGCTGTGCTTCAGGGAGGAAGCTCAGTTCTGGACTCAGCGTCACGCTCAGGATCACGTTATTGGTGACTTCTTTTTTCACAATTTCATTTCCCCATTTATATTTGTTGCTTATTTTATTCTATCATCTCCAATCCTGATTTTTCTATAGGAACTAAACATTCTGTTTGATGTCACAGTAACACGGCTATTTGGTTGTGGAGCTGATTGTTGTGTGTTTTGTTTTGCAGACCTCACACTCAGACCGATAAGCTTAACTCCTCAGGTAAATGTTCTCCAACACAGACCTGTTGCTGCTCAAAATGCTCAAATTAATATTAAACACAAGAAGGAAATAAGGACATAAACTTGGGAAATTGAACAAAACATAACATTATTGAGAGTCAACAGGTCTTATTATACGTTATAAAGGCTACAGGTGTTTTAAAATCCTTTTTTCCCCCTGTACTTTAGAGGTTTAGATGTTGTGAAGCTGTGGCCAGATCTTTAGTTTCACAAAACTTTTGACATTTTGCTTTTGTGGTTTTAGGCTTTGTGAAACGGAGGGTTGGTGGTTTGATTCCCAGCTTCATGGCAGACACAGTGGAGTCACTGAAAACAAATACGACACAAAGCCTTTATTTTAAGAGTTTAAATACTATCTAGAAAATTGCAAATGATGATGCTTTTTGCATTCATCTTCCACTTACAGGCACCCCTGAAATTCCTTAAAAACCTTTTGACATTTTGTATTTTTTTAAGGATGAAAAGCTGAAAGCACGAGCCGGAGGAAGTTATCTGACACCCTGGTTTTCAAAAAGAAAAAGCTTCTAGTATACATCTGGGAACGTTTATGGCAGAAACTGCATCATTTTTGCCCACTGGTAGAAAAGGCCTAAGCCAAATTTGAACCTTTTCATATTCATAGTTTAACTGTGGGCTTCCTGATGGTGAAAGTGTAAAGTTAGAATCTGCAAACACAGATTTAAAGGAGCATTTCTGTGTCACAGTAAAGAAGAACTTTTTCAACTCTGTTTGGTTCGGCAGGAATTTCTGGTATTTTGAGGCCTCTATGTTTCTTCTGTTGATTCACTTTTACAAACAACAGTAAGCGTCCCTGATCTCTCTGCTGTAAACATACACACACACACACACACGCTTGCGTTTCACTGCGAATCAACAGCTCCACCCCTCCGAGAACTTCAGATCAACCCGTACCCACACACTCACTGTTTTTTCATTAGCGCTGCTGCGTGGTGTCAGAGCGTGTCTCTTATTAGAAGTAAAGACTTTCATTAATTAGCTTGATGAAAGGCTCTCAGCAGGCTTTTTACTCTCACCCACACTGTGCACTGCTTCAGAGCAGCCATTACAAACACAAAAAACAACACAAAAAAAAAAAGAAAAAAGAAAAACAGAATGCTGCCACCTCTGGATAATTCAATAGCAAAAGAAAAAATCACAGAACTCATTTGCATTTAGAGAGCAGGAATGAGTTCAGGCATACGTTTTATGATTTTGAGCAAGAAAAATGCACATTTTGGTTGGATTTCTGTGGAAGTATTCCTACATTTCTCTCTGTCTTTATAATTAATTTGAAAATCTGAAACAAAAAGATTAATTAAAGCTTTAAAAAATACAGAACAATGCTTTGGATCAAATTGCTGGAAGAGCGTAAGCAGGAGGATTTAGGGCTCACTGCAAATCAACAGTTTATCAGACATGAAGAGTCACTGAAGGCTGGGATGAAGATAAAAATACTGTGATCCATTTATCTGGGCTCTAAAGTCATCCGGTTGTCAGTAAGCATTTATAGCAGCTTTAGGATGGATGTGTCTGTAAATAATATCTATTTAATAGAAGAACATTGTAACATTTCTCCATAAAAGCTCACATTAGAACCAGACGGTTCTGAACGGACTGTTTAGACACCTTGAAAACACATCGAGCGAGTCGGCCTCAGGAAACATGAACATATATTTAGCAGTGAAAGCCGTGGAAGGAAATGAACTCTGCCACAGGAAGTGACATCACACTTAGATCTTTAATTGGCTGCCTCTGCCTGTTTGTTTGTGTGCAGGAATGGAGCAGCAGGGACACAGAAAGAGCATCCAGATCTTCACTCTGGAACCCCTTCTCTACCTTCACAACCCCGATCCATCACATCCATTAGAGATGTTTGCTCCTTTTATAACTGTGTGCACGTACTGTGTGTGTGTGTGTGTGTGTGTGTGTGTGTGTGTGTGTGTGTGTGTGTGTGTGTGTGTGTGTGTGTGTGTGT
>JAUBOC010000127.1:3125055-3135575 GCA_032275365.1 Anablepsoides cearensis | reverse complement strand
GGTCCACAAAGACTGCACAAATCCATGTCTTTTCAGATGCCAGTCAGGACGGATATGGCGTTGTGGCATATATTTTGCTGACAAACAAACATGATGAAAAACAAGTGTCATTCTTGATGGGAAAATCCAGAGTAGCGCCGCTTAAACAAATGACAATTCCCAGAATAGAATTAACAGCCGCAATGGTTGCAGTCAAGATTGACCGGATGCTGAAGGAGGAACTTCAACTACCACTGAAGCAGTCAGTCTTCTGGACAGACAGTACGACTGTACTAAAGTACATTGAAAACGACGCCCTTCGTTTCAAAACTTTTGTGGCAAATCGAGTCTCTTTCATCAGAGAAGTTACAGACAGATCTCAATGGAAGTATGTCAACAGTTCCCAAAACCCAGCTGATCAAGCATCAAGAGGTTTGAAAATTGAAAACTTCCTCAAAAATGAAATCTGGTTTCAAGGTCCGAGTTTTCTATTGGATGTGGAGAAATGGCCAAAGCAGCCTGAACAGTCTGGTCATTTGATGGAAAATGATGAGGTAAAAACATCAGTTGCAACAACATGCGCAAAACTTTGGAAAAATAATCATCCAGTGGGTCAGCTTGTTGAGTACTACTCCAGTTGGCATAAGCTAAAAAAGGCCATAGCTTGGATGTTACGCCTAAAAGACTTACTGAGACACCTATGTGGAAAGAGAAAGGAGATTATGCGAAATATGCAACAGTTCAAAAATGATGCACAAAAACTCAAGGTTTTGGTTGAACAACAAATGATCATCTGTAAGAAGAAGCTGGAAAAGAGAAGTCTTACTGTTCAGGATTTATCCAAAGCTGAAACAGAGTTGATCAAGTACAGTCAAAGACAGACATATGCAGATGAAATTAAAACTTTACAACAAGGAAGCACACAAGTGAAAAGAAACAGTCAAGTATTCAAGCTGGATCCATACTTGGAAGATGGTGTTTTGAGGGTAGGAGGACGTCTGAACAGAGCAAAGATGCCTGAGGAGACTAAACATCCTGCCATTCTTCATAAACAACACAGACTTGCTGACCTTATCCTCCATCACATTCATCAAGAAACAGGACATGGTGGCAGAAATTATGTCTTGGCCAGATTAAGGCAACGCTATTGGATACCAGCGGCCAACACAGCTATAAGAAAAGTGATCTCGGAGTGCAGTGTTTGCAAAAGACTGTATGCAAAACCTGGACAACAAAAAATGGCAGACCTGCCACAAGATCGTTTGCTTCCTGATAAACCACCTTTCACCTACACAGGTGTGGATTATTTCGGTCCGTTTGAAGTTAAAAGAGGACGTGTCAAAGCTAAGCGTTACGGAGTACTATTCACATGCCTAACTTCCAGAGCTGTACATATCGAAGTTGCTCAGTCTCTGGACACAGATTCATGCCCTACGTCGTTTCCAAAGCAGAAGAGGACAAGTTTCAGTCATTCGCTCCGATAATGGGACAAACTTTGTTGGCACAAATAGGGAGTTAAGAGAGGCGTTGAAAGAGCTGAATCACTCTCGTATTAGTGACACCATGATGCAGAAAGGAGTGCAATGGATTTTCAACTCACCTGCTGCATCCCATCACGGTGGTGTTTGGGAGCGTCAGATTCGCACGGTCAGAAAAGTGCTGAGTTCTGTCGTTCAGCAACAGGTATTGGATGATGAAGGACTACAGACTCTCTTATGTGAAGTGGAAAGCATCATAAATGGAAGACCCATAACCCTGAACACAGATGATCCGAATGATCTTGAGCCACTTACGCCAAATCATCTGCTCCTTTTGAAAGGACAGCCCACCTTTCCACCAGGTATATTTGTCAAAGAGGATACCTATTCTCGTCGTCGCTGGAGACAAGTACAATACATGGCGAATCTGTTCTGGCGAAGATGGACACAAGAGTACCTGCCTCTGTTGCAGGAGCGTCAAAAATGGCTTGGACTGAAAAGAAACTTCAAGGTTGGGGATGTCGTCCTTGTTGCAGATTCATCTTTACCAAGGAACTTGTGGATGTTGGGCAGGATCGTCAATGTCATGCCAGATTCTAAAGGGATGGTTCGAAGTGCAGAAGTCAAGACAAAATCAAACATCATCCAAAGACCTATAACGAAACTGTGTTTGTTACAAGAAGAAGAGTGAGAATGCAAAAGAAGATTTGCTTTAAGGGACTGTTACCTTGAACTGAGTTATGAAAATGTTTATTATGTTGTTAAAATATTATGGCTCTAATTCAAATTTGAGATTGTAATTGCTATGCTAAGGCAGAGTCAATTAGGGGCCGGAATATGTAAGAGCCATTTGTATTAATAAGCTAAAAACATTTTGTTAAGTATGGAAATTTTTGTTCTTTGATGTCTATGAATAATAGCTTGCTATTGTGTTAACGGAATAAGATAAGCAATTGTACGTTATATAAGCTTATTATGTGGTGCAATTTGATTGGTTACAAGATTGGCAATATAAAAGGCCTGAAACGCATAAGCAGACCAGAAGTTTTGCACCCGAGAGTAACACAGTCTTTTGACCGTCACTTTCTATATGTCTTGAGTTTGTTGTTTTTGTATTCTTTAAAGTTCAGTAAAGTCACAAAACGTAACTGCCGACGTCAAGACTCTTATTATATGAAGAAATGTGTCGTGTATGAAAGAGCTTTCTGGGTGTTTAACTAGTGAGAGCCTGCCGCACTCACAACACCCCTGCTCTAAAACATTACTTAAGTACTGTAATGAAGTATATGTACTTAGTAAACCTTAGTAACCTTATAAACCTTTGCACAAGACAAGATTGTTCTTAAAGATTGTTTTTATATTTCTTTGAAAGTTTATATTAAAAAACAACAGAATTTAAGTTGAGAGGAAATCCGTTCATTAACCTGCAAATCCTTTGGAAAAGTGAAAAGTGTATGTTAAATAATTTTCTGGGTGTATTTCTTTAATAAGAAAAAAAGTCAAAGGGTTTAACACAACTTGTCTCTGTTATTCCAGAGGACAGTTCAGTGATATTGTCAACAGAACCTCTTTAGAACAGAGTTAAGGTGCATCTGTACAGACCTCAGGGTTGCTGACTTTGTCAGAATGTGTTTGATGTGATGTCATTTTGATAACAAGTGGAGAGTTTGCCTTTGATTGTTGGCAGTTTGTTCTTGTTATACTTTTGGTAAGTTTGATGCAAAATCCAGTAAAAAAAGAGTAAATCTAACAAAAGTTTAGAAGAAACTGTTCTAACTGAAGAGGAAAGACCATAAGACCTATTTTTGGATGTCACTGAGACTCCAGTTACCGACTCTTCAAAAATGAACAGAAACTTTGCATTTTTTTTTTTCAATTACATTTATTTTAAGTTAGATGCAGAATTAGAAACATTTTAGTTCTTGAATCATCCGCTCAGCAGTATCATGCTCAGGTAAATATTAATAAAACCTTCCTTTTACAAATATAAATGTTTGTCCATTAAAACTCAGAGTTGAACGAGAATTTTCTCATATTTTAATGCTCCAGTTGTCTTTTCGGTTACTCTTCTGGTTGACTGGTGGTCTTCTCTGGACACAGCTCCTTGCTGGGATCCATCACAACGGGTGGAGGCATGTTCAGACACGCCACCTGAGCTGTGAACTCCTCCATCTCCTGCTGCTCCAGCTGCCTCCTCCTGCTGAACAGGTACAGGTGCTGCCTCCCTACTGACCCCAGGATCATGCGCATCAGCATGCAGTCACTGCAGGACGTGTGGACAAAACCTGCAGTCAGGTTGCTCCTATCCGTCCCGTCGTACGTGAAGCTGCTGCCTTCCAGGGTGAGGTTGTAGGTGGTGTACTGGCACTCGTCGTTCAAACGGATGCCCCGGGTGTAGGGGATGCTGGAGTCGGTGGTGTTTTTGGAGAAGGTCACAGAGGCGCTGTCTCTTTGCTTAAAGTGCTCCAGATGTGGCGGGTGGCTCAGGCTGCCTGCTATCAAAGCCCAAGTGCCCTCCAAGAGCCGGAGGTCCGGCTGAGCTAAAGGATGGAGCAGCTTTTCACAGGGCAGAGGAGACGAGTGGATCACAGACACCAAACAGGCCAGAGCGAAGAAACCTGCAGCAAGAACCATCATGTGTTGTTTCCTGAAATACAAATCAGTAACACTGTGATTTCCAACAGTCAGTGAAGCAGTCACACAGACCTGGATGTTTTATAGCTGTTCCTGACTTGTTGGATTTCAAAATCCAGTACTTTCTGTGATTTGGGGATTGTGAAATAAGTAAATGTTTTTGGAAACTAAAAAAATTGATCAATAATACCTGGAATAAACTGTGGGTAAACTTGAACTTATTTGTGGGTGAGGTGGGGGTAAAATCACTTTATTTTGAATTCAGAATTGCACTGTGTGTAGATAAAACTGAATAAAAGCAAACAAATTTAACAGCAATTTGATGTGGAATATAAAAACACATTTAGTAATCTTACTGTTGGCAGCTTAAAAAACCCACCTCACAGCGATAAAAGTGAATCATTTTTTAAAAGATGCTTCATAAAAACAAAAGTACGGCCTCCCAAATGATCCGAGATGCACCTCTTTTTTTATTCTCAATTTAAACCTACAGGCAAAACTCATCATTTCAGTGCAATATTTAGACCAGGGATGGAGCCACAATTTTTTGTTGACGCTACCTTAGTTTATGTATTTATGATGATTAGGGGTGCAGCAATACAGAAAATTCACAAGTTTGATAATTTAGTCTCACGGTTTGATATTTATTCGATACAAAAAAAAGAGAAGTGTGACCTTCTTAACTTCCAATTTATTGAAATTAGTTATTTACATTTGTTTAACCTCAAAAGTAGTTTTTAAATATGTTGCTGAAACAGCAAGTTTCTCAGTGGATCTGCTCAACAATGCAGCCTATAGGTAAAGTAGTTGAACACAGATCCACTGAGCCTTCAACACAGAGTTTTCAGAATCTGTATTGTTAGATACAAGTGTGTGTTAAACCTAAAGCACTGTATTGAACGGTTTGATACAGACACATGTATTGTTGCACCTCTACTAATTATTAAACCAACATACAGTGCAGTAACTTCAGTTTTACTCTTGTTTAAATATGAATACAAAACATTTGAAGCAAACTAAAAACAAAGTGAGCTGAAGTGCAATGATGAGACGTTTTGTGTGCAGACACGTGTGGTTCTGATAAAAAAGCTGTTATGTACTTACTTCATCAAACGTCTAATATTTAGCTTTGTGCAACGTTTTGCGGTGGTAACGTATTAAAATCCTTCATGACAGACAGCGTTTCTTAAGCAGATTAAACACGGGTTTGCTTTGAAATTCTGTGAAATGACAGTTTACTTCCCAAAAAACAATTTTTTTTTCCTAATAAAGCACTTAAAGCATCTCTTACAGCCTCAATGGTGGTCCAGACAGAGGTCACCTGCAGGGCCTAATTTAGACATTTACATTTAAAAATGTTTGACACAAAATGTGTCGAGTCATTGAATTTGCATGAAAAAGACATGAGAGTCAAAGTGTTTTGGGGACATAAAAGAAGCGAAGGATTGTATCATATATGATAGTTTATTCATGAAAACATTCAGCAAACGCTCAAAAGTTTTTTTTGTTTTTTTTTTTTGTTTACAGTATTTACATCCATAGACAAATCTCTGGACCTTCTCTTTGAAGCAAAAACATCATTACAGGTAGTTAAAAATAATTTATCTATTAAATTGTCAGTGGTGTTCAAACTATTCAAAGATGGTCTTGGTTTCTGTACAATTTCCAAAACAATATTACAGAGTAAATAAAACAATTAAGGCCACCCCCCACATTGAAATTAGAATAGTTAGTTTTTCTATTTTAATTTCCAATCCAATAAAATACACCTTTAAAGTGATTACCATACAAATTATAAAATTTTTAACAGTTCAGCTGATTTTTATTTTTTTTTACATTTTATTGCATCTCAGTTTTTGCAGACTGGCTGCTTCATCTGCTAACTAACAAAATATTCAGTCTTCATGTTTTAGTTCACTATAAATGAAGCAGATTTAAAACTGTAGTCTCAGATTTAAACTACACATCTGAAGCTTGTTATGTTGAATTTGGTTTTTAGCAATATAAACGTGGGTTAAAAGTGTGAAAAAGTCAAAGTTTGTCCACATCCAGCTGAAACACTACGGTAAAGGATGTTATAACTTGTTATAACTTGGACTGCAGAGACCGATGGAACCAGCAGACTGAGGAGGTTCAGAGGAACTGAAGGGAGGGAGGGTATCTACATGACAGAACAGCACTGGCAGGTTTTATGTTTGGGTGACTGGTTCTGGGTCTCTTGGCTCCTGGTAGTGGGGCTCAGGGTTTCTGTGGTCACGGGGTTCGGTGTTGATCCGGCTGAGCTAACTGTGCAGGCCTGGACTTTCAGCAGCAGTGGTTCCTGTTCTCCTGGTTCTGCCTCTTTCCTTTGGTTCTCTTGAGGCTCAGTCAGCGGCACCTCTTGGAACTGAGTCAGCTGACAGGCAGGGTTTCCCACTTTTACTTCAGCTTCTTCTTCCACAGGAGTCGCTGAAGCTTCGTCTTTGGTCTGAAGCACTGCTTCTGGACTGAGAGCGGAGAGTGGCACCTCGCTGTAGACCGGTACCGGAGCCACCGTGGTTCCTTCTAGAGCACTGGCTGGTGACTGAAGCTCCACGCAGACCGGATCTTCCATCTCTCCTTCTTGGACTTTAGTCTTTGTCTCCTCTTCTTCTGCATTGGTGCTACTGGACTTACTGCCACCCTCCACATCTTTCTCTTCAGCTGCTGGTTGTGCTTCCACCGTCGGCTCACTTGCTTCGCTCTTCTCTGAGTCTGGTAAAAGTTCTGGAGCAATTTCTGTTTCCACCTCCTGCTCTAAAGCCTCTCCTGCTGCGATGCCCGTCTCTGATTGTGGTGGAGAGGCTGGGTCTGACTCCTGCTGGTCTTCCTGCGAGGACAGATCCTCGGGCACATCATCGGCTTCATCTGTGATGAACACAGGCTCTGCTCTCATCACCAGAGTCCCTTCTTCCTCCTCTTCATTAACGCTGATGTTTGGACCTGATGCTGCCTCAGTAATGTTCATCTCGGGCTCCGGTTTTATGCCACCAACACTTTCAAAAACGCTGATGGGCCCATTTTGGTTTAAAACACTCGGCTCTGAATTATTATGATTACTGTTTTCTTCCAAATGTCCCTGACCGTTGGTTAGGACAACTGCAGCTTCAGGCTCTGCTGGGATTTGGGTTTCCTTCATGTCAGCATCCAGTGTTTCTAAAGGAGAGAAATAAAAGTGTCAGCTAATGTTCATCAGTTGGTTTTATTTGTAAAAACTTTATCAGGTTGCATTCAAATTTCTTTTGCACTTTACTTGATGAAACAGACATAATTTAGTGTTTTTGATCTAAAATGATAAACTTATTTTTACTGTTAAATCTGATTAGGTTGTTGTTTTTGTGTCTTTAATGGATGCTCTTCTCTGTATAGTTTTGGAGTGAACCTGGCAAAGATTTATTTTTCTCTCAGGAGTTGTGCTGCTGAAATTGAAGCTGCAACCACAGATAGGTGGAGAGCTGGTCTGGTTTGATTTGCTCTGGTTTATTAGGTATAAGTAAGAGTTTGTTTACTTAACCTGGACATATTTCACATCACAAACCTGTTCAAAGCTGAAAGTTTTGGGAACCACTAAACTTAAGGACAACAAATTGGAAGCTTTATTCTTAAGTGGAGGTGGGAAAAGCTTGTGGAACAAGAATTCACCACTAAGTTCGGTATTTGGGCAGTTTTTCAACAATCATTATCAGACATACACCAACATTTCCAGGGATTATTCACGTGTAAACAGGGTCTGGTCTTGTAAACGTTAAGGCCCGCTGATCAAAGTTGGACCTCTTTATTTCCAGCTGTGAGGAAATGAAAACCTCAGCTGTCACAATAAACAGGCCGGCCATCAAAGCCGATTGAAAGATTTGCAGAGGACCGCAGGCAAGAGGTTTTATATCTCGGTAAATGACAGGTTGTTCCACGCAGACTGGCCAATTCAGGTTATTCTGCAGCTTAGTTGCTCCGACCTGTCAGAGACTTCAGCACCTTGTTACAATAAAAACAAGAGGCAGTAACAGGCTGTCAGAAACATCACACCCGACACAGAAAAATGCTCTGAAATTGGATTCTCAGTAACTTTAACAATTTTCTTCTTTTGATGCGACTGTCAGGAATGAGGCTCATCTTTTCAGAGGTACAAATAAGAGGATAAAAAAAAGGTTCAAGACCTCTGAGCTGGAGAGCCCGCCGGACACAGATTTAGATTCTGCAGCGTGGACAAGAGTGTTATCGACCTTGGCTGATTTGAATTTAAATAGATGGCTACATTTCATTTGAAGCACTCCCATTTCTACTTGTGGGCTTGAAAAGCATTTAAACTGACATTTAGCTCTACCTTCTGCTCTTTGAAAATGCAAGTTGTGCACTCGAGTGCCCATAACATTTACTTTACCTTCATCGGATTATGTTACAGACTGAACTGTACATGCAGCAAGCCCACGGCCCTTCTTTCTTTATGATGCAAATGTTTCAAGAGTAATAAATGAAACACATATGAACACATACATCCAGTACAGATTTCATGATCTCTGACAGCTCGGCATGAAGAGGTAACGGTTTACATTAACATGAGAAAAAAGTTAATAAAAAGGAAAAACTGTTTTGTTTTAATAACAAAGATGTCAATAAAAGCAATGTTGTATGTTTCTTTTTTTTTTTGCTCACCTGATCGTGTTACATCGACTTGTCCATTCTGCACAACATCTTGAATTTTCTCTGCAGGTTAGGAAAACAGAAGAAACAAAAGAGTGAGCAACAGAATACTGATTTTTGTATAAAGGCACTTCAAATCAAAACTTTTAACCTTAAATTTTAAATGAAGGGTTTAATTATCTCATTCATAATGATGCTGTTTTCCCTTTTTACGTCTGCAACTCCAAATAAATTAACTTCATGAGTGACACGTTAACATTTTATTCAGTTGCAGTTTTTCATGTTGCTTTTATATTTCATATTATTTCCTCAGACACTGGTTGCAGTCGATTGTTGTGTTCCTTTGTCTTTATGTTGTTTTTGCACCAACACTTCCTGAGAAAAAGAATTTATATTTTGCTGCATCTCATATATAGCTGGAAAAGCAACAAAATTCAGTCGAGGTCTGTTGCATACAAACATGGTTTGTGACTCAGGTGTACTGTTACACCTTTATCTTGCATATCACTACTCACACATAGAAAATAACATGGCTACATTTAATAAAATCTGATTATATGACTTGATATAATTAGGTAAGCATAGCATTAGGTGTATTTGCACCCAGTTGAGTGTGGACATTGGACAGATAATACATGTGCTAAAAAAAAGTGTCCAGATGGACGACAGCAACACTTTGCTCTGCATTTAAATAAATCCTGGATGATAAAGCTGATCAGATTACTTATATTTGCTTATGTTACTGTCTGGAATGCAGAAGTGTGCCGTTCTTTGGCTGAAAAACTACTGAAATTCAGTTTGTTTTCATTTTGATTCAGCTTACCTGTGCCAGCCTCGGCTACTTTGACAGCTTCCTGCTGAGTAAAAGAAACAAGAGGAATGAAATGAGGAGACTTTGATGTTTAGCCAGAAACAAATTTTGAGACAAAATGCAATAATTCAAATTCTATTTGATCACTTGAAACATCTCCTCCTGACGTACGAAGGAGCTGAGGTTTCCATCGTAACGTTTCAGCAGCACAGATGAGTCCATTTAAAAACCTGGTGTGGATTCCAGCTAAATGAAAGAGGCCCTGCATTATGCCTGGTCACAAGGGGGAGTGATTGAGCTGTAAACTCTCAGTAAAACTCTTAGAAATACTTAAATATATAATTAAAGTGAAGTTTTTCAATTGGTGCTGATGAATCAGATCAACCAAGGTGTATGTCTGTGTGTTTATGAAGATACAAAAATAAAACTGGATCAAAACACTGCTTTGGTTCTCAGTAAATCTCTTCTCCCCTCCAGCTAGCATTGAGAAATTAACTGTAATTATTATTAAAAAATATAGAATTTCCAAAATACAAGTTTATCATGCTTACAAATTGAAGAAAAGAGACGATGACTGTGCTGCTCTGCCAAAAAACAACAAAAAAAAAAACAAGGCGAGGTAAAGATAGGCAGACATCTGACTGCTGGTGAAACAATTATCCAGGACATCAAGCTCGTTGCTGTTGATGCAACAGGACCACTTGCATTCATAAAGTTCCTGCTTTTCAACAGAAGGTGCTATATCAAAGGTCCGCTGAGAGAGGTAATGCATTATGCATGGATCAAATCCACAGAGAAAAGATGTGGAGACATTTTCTTCCTAATGGAAAATGATGTAGAAAGCTTGTTCAACACATCTTCCAGCCCCCTTTGTGTCCACACGCTAAGTTTGTGTGTGTGTGTGTGTGTGTGTGTGTGTGTGTGTGTGTGTGTGTGTGTGTGTGTGTGTGTGTGTGTGTGTG
>JAUBOC010000127.1:3093620-3106659 GCA_032275365.1 Anablepsoides cearensis | reverse complement strand
TTTATTATCAGCTGACCTGTGATGAAAAGAAAAATACCGTGATATACCGTGAAACCGGTGTAAATGTTGAAAATACCATGATATAAAATTTTGGTCATACCGCCCAGCACTAACTTCTAACAACTAAAGAAATCTTCCTGTGTTCAGTGGTTAGCAAATTTAATTGATGAGTTGTAATGAAAACGCAGCCCCTCAACAGGGAAAATTCTCTTTGCTGCCATAAAAGGGATGGAGAGGGATCAATGGTGTTCTATCAGGTATCAAATGTAGAAATGCATCCACGTAGACATGCAGCTGAGGACACACACACACTCTCACACACACACACGCGCACAACAGATTCTTTATTCAGCAGGAGGTAGGCTGATTTTAGCCTTTGCCTGCTCCTGCCCACAGCATCCTACTGCAGGAATAAACAAAGCTCTGCACTGCATCTGATCTCTTTTTAGGCAGGTCAAGAAAGCACGACTGAGATGTTTTCATGTTTAACTGTTGGGCCTCTGAATTTGTTGTCATTGCACGGCACCATTTGTTTAGTTTGTTGTCATTTTCATTGCTACCCAAAGTGCTTAGCATCGATTGTGCGTAATCTAGTGATAAGCGTGTCGAGTTCAAACATTATATATAAACTTAGCGCAATAAGTAAGACAATTTGTAACTGGTAGATTATTTCTTTGTTGCTTTTTGGCAATAAATCTCATCCTGTTGGTGCCACATTTGTAAGGAACATGCATTTGTGGCATGAGCAGTATGAGGGTTGCACACATGATAAATTATTGCCAAGAAGCATTGTTACAACAAATAGACTACCAAACTAGGGCTGCTACGATTAATCGACGACTAATCGATCTGCCTTTCTGTCTTTGACACACATGCACAGTAGTGTTAACAGGGGCAGGCCGTGGACGTCACAAGACATTGTACAGACAGGCTCTGTTATCATGGTTACCTGACAACAGACTAAATAAATACAGGAATTTCAATTAGAAAAGATTTTGATATTTATTTTTCATAAATTAGTCTTTATAGTAATCGACCTACAAAAACTAATCGTTAATGAATCAATAAAATTAGTCATTAGACTAATCGATTAATCGTAAAAATAATCGTTAGATTAATCGAGAGAAAAATAATTGTTTAGGACAGCACTATACAAAACACAAAATTTCAGAATATTGCCCTTGTTAAAAATAAATAAATAACAAAAATATGTTAACTCAAGTGAAATAATTTTAATTTGATGAACCATTCCCTTTTTAGACAATTTTTACAAGTTGTGTCATCCTATTAAAAAAAAACTTCAATATTTTCCACTTAATTAGGCTGAAGATGTCGAGCAGAAAGGAAACAGACACTAAGTTTTCCTTACTGTGCCTACAGACGGTCTCAGCCCACAGTTTGTGCACAGATGGCTGAAGTAAGCCTGTATGGGTTTATATTAGCAGCTGATCCTGCCCTCTGAGCGGTTCTGATTTTGGTGAAGCTTCTGCTCACTGGTCATGTCAAAATCACCATCTGCCACACACATTTTGAATAATAGATCAGGAGGATGTAGAGTAAAAAAATAAAATAAAAACCAGAGCTCCACAGCCGCCGGCGCAGCAACAGATAAAAGGTGACTGATTAATGAAACGCTCTTCCAACATGTCATCCTCTCATCAAATCACCTGAGAAACTGCAGATATTAACACGGACATCCAGTGAGTACAAATGCACGGGGAGGTTGAAAATGAAACGCTGGAGTTTGGATAAACATGCAGGATTATTCATTTCTTGCTAGCAGCAGTGGAGTTTTTTTTTCTTTCTTAGATTGGGTTAATTAAATGTTTTTGTATTAAATGTTATATTTAAACATTTCATTAACTATAATTACCCTACCCTTCCTGAATCACAAAATGAAAAAAAAATCCTCATCAACTGTGTAAATATCCGAACAGCTTAACATCTGGTGAATTTGAATAAGTCCAACCTTCAAACCTGCAGTCACTGCTTTTACTGGCAGCTCATTCAGTCAACAATCCAGTATGGGTTCAGATACTATCCAGGCCTGCCAACACATACATGTCCTCAAATGATGTTTTTCTTTTAGGTTTGACACAGGAATTAATAGTAGGTCATCTAAATTTGGTTCTAAAATGTTTTAACTGGAAAAGGCCTATTGACTTCATATGCTGATGATCAACTACAGATGGTAGCTCATTACATCATTTTATTTCCTTTATTTACAGAGTAAAATCCATTGAGATCAAGAGCTCATTTGAAAGACGGACCTGGGCAGTCTCCATCGTGCCAATTCTTTGACAACACTCGTTCAATTGACCAATATTCATTTGTCTCCCTCAAAGAAAAGGAAATTGATTAGAATTTTCAGGAACAATCCAGGAACCATCAAGGCTCAAGCCTGCTGGAACACCAGTGTCACTGTCTATAATGAAACCAGTTTTAAATCACTGTGATCGAAATGGTGCCAACCAACAAAGACCTCCGCTCTGACTGAGCAAACACAGCCATGACCCTTTTGGGAAAAAAATGTCCCGTTATTCATCTCCCCTCTGCTTGTTTAGAGCTAGAAGTGAAGTCTGCTCTAAGCTGCTGACTAATGATTTATCTTTAAATTTTAGTCTTAAAAATGGATTTTTAAACAGAATATCTCCACTGCTGCTGGGCACAGCAGATTTAGCTGCACACTAAACCTGCATAACATAAACCCACATGAAATCCAAACATATGGTGGTCTTATGTATCAATGCATTAAAACCTACAGAATGTGTCCATAAAGGGAAATATTTTGTGCCCCAATGACACTCTGAAGCTGCCTGTCATGGCCGACATGGGTGATAAATAATATTATAAATCCGCTTGACGAACGCAGAGCAGTGACCTGTACCACCTGATAACTATAAATACATAAAAACTGGGAATGAATCACTTAAAACCATATTAAATTCTACTTCCACCCAGTCCATGTGGACCGGCCGTGCCTGTTTGTTTACATGTTGACTCAATGTTGACCTTGCTTTGAGACCTAATCTAACCTGTTGCCCTCACACTGTAGACACATAATCACTGTCCTGTCAGTGTTTTGAAATACACTAAACTCCTATCTACAGCTTTATCTACAAAACAATGTGCAAAGACAGTTGTGGAACATCGTGACGTTCATGATAAGAAGCAAAATTTTTAACCTCAAGGAGGAATGCACAGACTTAAGCAGAGGTCAAAGGTGTATTTACCTAAAGCACTAGCACAGTGTCACATGGACATTTAAGATTTCTTTTTGAATATTGGGGAGCAGATTTAATATGTGTGTGTAGTTTTAAGATGCCTCAGTCCATCGGTCTGCTTCATCTGCCTCACTGCTAAAATGAAGAAATGTGATGGTCCACAGACAAACATCTAAATAAATGGGAAAATCTGCTGGGAACCAGAAAGGTTCATATGAGTAAGAAAAGAGGAAGCTGAAGAAGAGATGCGAAGAGAAGATCACCTGTTCCAACAAGTCCTGACAAGACACCGAGGCTGTGACAAAAAACTCCGCATTCCCACATGAAGTTCACACCGAAACGTCGTCATCATGTTCCTGTTTCCAGTTTGTCAGCGCCTCGTGTGCAGAAACAGAGTTTTTACACAAGTCAAAGCATGACAGTAAGCATACAGGTAACTTTACATCTGCCATACCTTCTGCAAGAAAATGGGGATTTTTTTTAGAAATCAGTCATTAACTATTTATTATTTATAGACACTATTTACAGTCCTCTTGATAGGATTAAAACGTCTTGTGTACCAAAGCTTTTATGCTTAAATTGCCCTTTGGTAACTGAAAAACATTTCAAATAACTACAAAACATTTTATTTTTGTGTGGATTTTTTTTATTCTTAGGAAGAAAAAACATTTTGAATTTTCAGTTTAAGTTTATACTGATGAAATTATCATAAATTTACTGTTTACTGAACATGGTGCAGCTGTGGAGGATTTAAATGGGGGGTCTTATGTTTTTCCAGGCACTAAGTTCAGTTCTATATCACAATCAAGTAACTATCTGTCTTCAGTTGTTATGAAAATGCTGTATATATCAAAAATAATTTTGACTTTGCATCATAGCCTAACTAAACGCCTTGAAATTGGACTGAATCTCCTACCGTTTCAGCCACTCCCACTTCAGCACGTCTTCACAACAATGCTTCGGGGGAAGGGCGTTCTGTGGGGTGGGAGCTCAGCTGCAGACTGAGCTTCAGGGAGGAGCTTTGTACAAATAGGCGGGGCTATGTACCAGCAGGCATTTAGGCAGCTTCACATAGCCACAGGAGATTCAAGGATATCTCAAACATCATGAATGAGTCAAAGCAACACTCTGAGTATGTTTCTGATGAGGAAATGACATTATAACATGATATAAAGCTCTAGAGTCAATATTGAATACTACTTTATTGTTGTTGGAACAGTCAGTTTCACTTTTTGATTATTTTAAACTCTCAACAATACATTCATAAGCGTTAGTATGCCTACTTTTTTAAAACCTAAAGTCCTCATTTGCTCCCTATCAATCTGTCAGTGTGGATCTTGGCTCAGACATCCGGCTGCAGGTTATCTTGCTTCACTGTGGTTTAGTCACTCACCACGCTGTCACTGATCATTACAGAGACTTAACAGTGGTAATAGGAGGCGTGTTTTGACAGGTGGGCAGTAAGACAGTGCAAGAAAAAAAAAGATTAAATAAAAGCTCCTGAGAGAATTTGAATAAAACACTTAAAAATGCAGTTTAGTATTAGATCCCAAATTATTCACAAGAAATCGGAGGAGAATAAAGACGCACATCTATTAGTTGTGTGAATGCTATACAAGCAGTTACACCGTTGACATCATTTTTTCTTCCGTACGTTTTTTGGCAGGTTTCTCTTTCCGCAATTTTTATGCTATTTCAACAATTCATATATCAAAGTGTTCAGCTCCTTCAGGAAATTCCAGCTATGTCTCTTTGTATTTCTGTTATTTATACTTTTATCTATATCACTTTATTGGCCACTTTTTCCCACTGACAATGATGGGAGCTATTTTCAACATTCTTAAAATCCTTCAAAATGTTACAAGATTTTTACAGCACCTTACAAAATGTGTTCTGTTTCTGCTTTTTTTAACATCCTTGAGCCAATTTTAGCTTCTTTTCTTGCTAATTTAAGCTTTTTCTGCTATTTCAGCTAAAATTACGCTACTTTCTATTATTCTTCTGCTATTTTCTACTTTTTTCACTTTTCTCTGCTTAATTCAGCTATTTGCTGTAATATTAGCTAATGTTCAGCTGTTATCAGCTAAAATCAGCTTTTTAAGCTAATTTAACATTTTTGTTGCTTATGAAGCTTCTGTCTGCTAAGTTAAGCAAATATGTGCTCCTTATGCTTCCTGACGCTAAATAAATAATTTACAGCTTCATTTTATCTGTTTTATTGCAAATTTTGGTTGTTTTAGCTATTTTACAACAAATAATTTTTATTACCTTTAATGATTTTTTATTATTATTTTTTAACCTTTTTCTGCTTCTTTCCGCTAATTTTTTTATTATGGTTCTTACAGTTGCTTTCTGATAAATTTAATATATTTGCTGCAATTTTAGCTAATGTTCAGCTGTTATTAGATAAAGTTAGCTTTTAAAAACTAAATACACATTTTTGTAGCCATTATATTTTCTTTGCTAGGTTAAGCACATTTGTGCTCCTTGTGCTTTCATATACTAAGGAATATTTTACAGCTACATTTTAGCTGTTTTACTGAACATTTTATTTTTACAGTTTTTTCTGCTAATTTAAAATTTTAACTTTCACTATCTAGGTGCTAATGTCAAATTGAGGCTGCTACCTTTAGCTTATTTTTTTGCTAATTTTTTTCAAATTGAGCGACTTATGTTTCTTACAGTTGTTTTCTGATATGTTCAGATATTTGCTGAAATGATAGCTAAAGTTCAGCTGTTATTAGCTTTTTTTTCAGCTAAATTTAATTTCTTACACCAGTTACAACATCTGGATGCTAATTTCAACTTCTGGCTGCTATGTTTAGTTTGTTTTTTGCTATTTCAGCTATAATTATGCTATGTTCTGCTGTTTGTGCTACTTTCAGCTTCTCAGATTGAACTGGCATTAACTAATGACTTTTCTGAACCATCATAATCCCATCCGAAAACTGCTCTTGGTTCTTTTTAACAAGTTTATAGGGCATGTATAAGCATGCTCCAGTTATCTGTGTGTGTATGCGTGTGTGCAGGATTAGAATGTGTGTGTGTGTCAGTGTTAAACAGGTTTGGAAAGGAATGCAGGACTGGTGTAATCCAGTCTTGTTTAATTTTTGCTTTTGTCATCAAGTCAAAAGCCTGCAGGCTTGTGTGTTATTGGGCCTCACAGCCCAGTCACAACTATACACACACACACACACACACACACACACACACACACACACACACACACACACGCACACACCACTAAATCTAATTTTAACAACAGGACAGCATTAGAGCAACAACAGCAAACCCAACTCTCGATAAAAAAAGAACACTTCCACCTACTACTCTTGCATGGAAATAACGATGAGTTACAACAACTCGTTCTCCAGCTAAACAGTTGATTTTCTGGCTGGTAAACTGCAATGTTTAAGTTTTTTTTGTAAGGTTTCCAGACACCTTCATAATGTGTTGCCAAGCAGCATAATGTTTAACTTCCCACCTTATTAATTATCTCAGAAGACAAGCAAACAAAATTCCAGCTAGCAATTGCAGACACCCATGATCCTTTAATCCACAGGTCGAGATGCTTTCCGCCTTAAAATGTGATCCTAACAAAAGGAAAGAATTTAAGAGACATTAGCTAAATGACTTCAGTGAAGCTGATTTAAGTCGGACGATTAAAGTCTTACTTGCAAGACAGAATGAACGTGGTCAACATCCTCATTGCTTGATTTAAGAGCTTCTTTCAGCATCACCAATTATCTATTTTTTTAGATCGTCTGAAGAAATGTGCTGGGATAGTGTGTACAGCCCTAACATAGTTGTTATTCTGAGAAAATATTATTTCTGTCTGTTCATTACCAAGTCGGTCTGCAATTCTGCTCAGTTGACACAGTGTGTCTCAAAAATCTGTGCTGCTACATGTTTAACTCTCTGTTTGCTTGTGGACTTTGGGGAGAATTTTCAAACCTTGTGGCTGCATTTTTTATTTTTCCAAGAAGATGAAGTTCAGCTGGAGATATTTTCAAAACTTAGATAAAATTTTAAAATCTGGGGAGTCTAAAAACATTGTTACTCAGAGTGTCAAAAATGAACAAAAAGTGTTTGTTGTTTTTTTATTTTCCTGATAAAAAGGTTTACACCTTGCACTGATTAGGTGAAATGAGACAAAAGAGTAGAAATGCAAACCGTGTTTGGAGACTAGTTTAAGATACATGTCGGCAAATATTTCTCAAACCAACCACGGAACTGACTCATTTACATTTCTGAGATGCAGAGACGTCCAAATGTGAGTCCATGTTTCTTCCAAGTTACTGCTTTTAAAATGAAAAAAAAAAAAAAAAAAAAAAATTAATTAAAATGAGAATACCATATTGCTTCTATGTAAACCAATGCAACACGGATGTGACTCATCTCTTTAGCTGTATGCCAGACTAAAAGCATGCCTTTAAAACAGGAAAAGATATATAAATCATTGCTCTGATGATAGAAAAAAACTATGTTTATACTATCAATGCAACATTTCTGCCAGGTTTGCAGCTTCAACCAAAGCCACCAAAAGCTCACAAAATAAGCCTGCTAATTTCAGAGAGGGATTTGGATTTGTTTCTGGCACTGAGTGCAATTCAACAACAGGTGAGTTTCTTCTGATTTTGTTGTGAACTGGCAGTGATAATGCCCGATTTACCACATAATTGACTAGAAAACAGCATCACATATTAGCTGCAGCTTTGGCAGGCTGAGCTACATTGGCCAGATTCCCTGGCATCGCTCAATTGTGGGAGCATTTCTTTTCGGGACACAAAGGAGACCAAAAAATGTGAGCCTTTATAGTGATGGGTTTGTCTTCAATCAATTCTGAGGATGCCATCTGCAGAAAGATCAAACGTTTCCCCTGCTTCTCACAGTGCATCCTTGTACCGTGGCTTTTTCAGGTAAGTGATAGTATATCAGTCAGGCCACATTTTTTAGCAGTGAAAAGGACACCATCACTGATCTGCAGCTACAGCCATGTAAAGATCAAACAGGACACACCGTGTGTTACAATTCTTTCCAAGTCGTTACTATTGTTAAACTGAGCTGCACTTTCTTTTAAAGTAGACAAGACTTTCTAGCTCAGCGTAGCTTCACAGCAAATGCTCTCCCCATGCACACGTGGGTTTTCTCAGGGTACTCTGGTTTCCTCCTGCAGATCAAACCATGCATGTCGCCATGCTAGGTTGTTCCTAGGTGTGGCTGAGAGTGCAAACTGATCAGATATATATAAAAAAACAAATAGGGGCAACAACAAGGAGATAAACTGAAAGGATTAGGATTATTTGTCCCTATTCAACAAGATTGCTATCTCAGGCATGTTTGGACACACACAGTGACATCATAAAAAAACACTCGGTTATATGACATCTATGGGAAAAAATGTTGAATATGTCTCTAAATCAATGGAGCAGGAAGTGTTTATTATCACAAATACATGAAAGAACGTAATCTAAATGAATCAGTAGGTGTGTTCAAACGTTTCACTAAAGCTTTTTGTTTTGGTTCCAAATATCCAACTAACCATCTATCATCCATTTTCTTTGGGTTACTCAAGGTCGCTTTGCAGAGGCAAAATGTCCATAAACACTTTCCAGCTCATAGACTCTGAATTTCCCAAAACCCTCTTGAAATCATGTCCGTGAACACCTCAAACAGGGTCAGAGTCCTCTTTATCTTGCATTTTCAACCACTTACTGTAAATCAATCCTTATATATTAAAGTAAAAAATGCTCTGTCAGTGTTTCCAAGTTGGTAAATAGTTCACATGACCAAGACCACGATAACATTTCTTTGTTTCCTATATCATTCGACGAAACATGAGATTCGACCTTAAAATGCCCGTGACATAAAATGTTTGTAACAAATATGAATGCATTTTTGGAAAGATAACATTGCAAAAACATTTCACGCTGCTGAGATTTTCACATGTGCAATAACCAGAAGTGATGTCAAAGGGCTACAACGGCTTTCAACAGGCTGTAGAGAAAGATCTGATGTTTCTTCAGAATATTGTGAGTCGCTATCAGTGAGAGATGAAAAAGAGTCAGAGTTCAAATAACATTGTTTCAATAAACAAAGACCAGATTTTTTTTAAAGAGTTCCTTTTTGATGTCGCTTTGTTTCACTGGCTGAATAAAAAAAACAAACAGTTATGTTACAAAATGGGTAAAAACATGTGTATTATGCCAAGATTCTTAAATATAAAGATGATTTCTTTGACTTTTTGTATTGTCCCAGGCACTTTAAGCTGTTGCATCTTTTTGGGCTTTTGATGAGTTGAAAGAAAATAAATGCAAGACAATAAAGCAACAACCACTTTGGATTTTTCTTGCACCAGCAAAAAAAAAGCTAACAATTCACATCTGACTTAACCATCTATTTTGTCCAGGTGTCTTTGTGCACACTCGGAATTCAGAAGCCCATTTTCTGTCTGGTCATAATAACAACCTGAAGCAATAAAGACCTGGCCAACATCACATTAGGAAGAACTCTGACATTATATCAACCAAAAACATCACTTATGAGGCCAGGCTCCACAGCATGCACATGAATTGAAGAAACTCCACCCAATTAAACAGCACATTTTGGTATTTCAAAAGAAGCTACCAGTCACAAAAATAGCTGGTTTCCTTTTACAATGCCACAGCAGAGGAAGAAGAAAAAAAGAAATCTGTAACTCTAACATCTATTACACCGAGGATGGATGCATGAAGAAGAGGGCTGGAGGCGATGTGACAGACGAGGAATTTTCCTCCTGTTGAACATTCATCCATCACCAAGTTGGCCAAGCAAAGAAAACTGGTAGATTTCATCACTCCCAGCTACACTTTTGTCTCCCACCATTTTTATCTTTCTGTTTTATAATCTCCCCTTTGCCTTGTCTTATTCCCTGCTCCTTTCAATGTGATTTTAAAAAGATAAAACTCTTTCTGATTAGTGATGCAGACAACCAAACAGTTTCAGCGACTGTTTTATCTGCTTTTAACAACCATCCCACCCACTCTGCTCCTCTCCGTGCCTTTTTGGTACACCGAGGAAATTTCTGCAGATTCTGATCAAAAACTGAATTTTACAAACCCATTGATGGGTTGAGTTAGATATTGTTTTAAACGTCTGAGGACCAAAGCATCATTTCAGCAAGAGTGGTCGAAGAGGGGCCACAGTTTAAAATTTAACTTCTTTGAACAGAGACAATCTAAAAATCAAGATTCCTTCACTTGAAACAACTTTGCCTATTTGAAGTCCATCATGACAGAAAATATGCATTGAGTCAAACACAGTTAAGCTTTGGAAAATAAACATTTAAACATGATTGTAAGATGTTTTGCTGAAAAGCATGGCAAATGATTGACAGAAAGCACCCCTGCCTTTCACTGCAAAGCTTTAGGCTAAAATCATTTCAGTACATGTGCTAATAAACTCTCAGCTGCTACCAAACCAAATTTTAGCTCAACATCCGTACAACTGTTCAATTAGGCATGTTAAATTAGGTTTCCTCTAAAAATTATTCAGTAGATGTACGCCTAATGCTTTCAGAATTTCATTAAATTCCAATCAGTAAGATATTTTGCTAACAGACACACTCCAACAGTTCACAACATGCGCTCAAAGTATTTGTTGTGAACAACTCTCAGCTAATACACATAATTTTAGCTCAATATCAAAACTGGTTAAGTTATAGACACTTCTGTCCCTTTAGCTGTGGCAGCCATCTTGGATGGGGTTGGTAGAGTAGATAATAATAACCAGTGGTGGGCACAATAGGGGAACTAATTTCCTGATTAGTGCTTTAGGGCTTTTTCTAATTTTAAAATGTATTAGTGGATTAGCACTTGCTAAATTTAGAAACACTAACGGAGTTCTTTAAATGTTAATGAACAACGTTAATGTTAAGAGTTGATGGTGAAAGCTGTCACATTTTGTTCATATGTGTGTCACTTATCCACCAGGTGACAATATATTGACAATATGAACCCAACTATGGCTGTGGAATGTCAATAATAAAGCTTAAGAGAGCAACATGGCAATATGTGACTCCTGTTGTCTGTTGAAGAATGTTGACTGGGTTAAAATTAGCTTTTGCAAAAAAAAAAAAAAAAAAAAAATTCAGTGCTTTAGTAATTTAGAATTAGGGGACCTAAATATTTGAGTTAGTGTTTTAGGGCCAGTGGAACTCATTTTTAGATTAGTGCTGCCCACCACTGATTATAACATTTTGAGGGTTTCATTAAAAATGCTGATTGACAGAAGACTGTGATTGAATTAGTCACTGTGATTACATCAGCACATATTTCTGCGATTCTGCCGCCGGATTGCAACCCAGTATTTGTTATATCCGCCCCTGCATGTGTTGACCTGATTGGTTTTATTAGAAAGCTTGATCTGTTCTGGGTGTGTTTTTTATGTAAATATGCAATTAACTTCTTTTAAAAAAGTCATTATCTCAAACTACTGCAGAATAATAATAAAGATGCAGAAGACACGTTTTATATGAACATAAAAGTTATTTGATAGTGGATCTAACAGAGGTCAAACAGGACAGCAGCAGCTGGGACTGACCTCCTCTGCCTGGCTCACTTCCAACACTTGGCTCAAGCTCAAAAGGTGTCAACCGATCACGTAGCTCCTCCAAAATTTAAACAATTCACGCGACAAACATTGAGCCAAAACACGCACTTACCTGTTGATTCTTGCCCACTCGGCACGTCCAAAACTTAGCCCCAAAATATAAAAATAGAAGAGCCCGCCGATTAAAAAAAAAAAAAAAAAAAAAAACAGCCGGGAGGCGAATAAAACTATCCTTCTTCCAAATTAACGGATACTTGCTAAAATACGACACAAACTTCCGACACCTGAAGCCACCGCGGGGTTTTCCTCGCTCTCAGAATGACACGTGAACGCAACAGCGGGGCGACGAAACCGATGAAACTTTGAAAAGTCCGACAAAAGTTAGCTTCAAACACACGCAGAGCCCGGTGGGAAGTGTTTTAGCGTCCTTCCTCTCGCCGTCTGAACACCGTTTGTGTGTGTGAGGAGGTTACCTGACTCCGGTCATTACGGAGAGACGAGGCGAGGCCAGCCCTCCACACAGAGGCAGCAGCCTCGTCTTTCCTGTTGTTGTCTGAAGAAGAGCTGCAAACACGCAGCTTTTCCTCAGAAGAAGAAAGGTGAAGTGCTGAGTCTGCAAACACCAACAAAACAACACGCTTACAAGAAGAACAGTGTAAGTTTCTTTTATCGTTTCTTTATTTTGGTCCCTCCCAATTCAAACATTTTTATCTTCATCTCTACCACCTTCATCTTCACATCCTGTCCTGTTGTTGGTGCCATTATTTCCAAATCAAACATCAAAGCAGGTCTCATGTATAAGCCTTCCTGACAGCTTTGCATGCATGTCACAAATCAACATTAATCTTCATCAACGTACCTGCAGCACCTCCTCCTCCACCCATCACCTCCTTGTTGTTTTGGATGGTTGACCCTTAGTGCCTCCAGTCCTTGCAGCTTCACTTTTACACCTGTCTCCTCTTTGTGGATTCTTTCAATTTACTTTAATTACTTCTTTTCTTTTTCCTCCAGAGCATACCTCCACGGTGGAGGACTGAAACTGACATAATTATAAATAAAAGCAGAAATATGTTAATGGATGGATGGATGGATAAATACATACATACATACATATAAAAATGCACCAATTAAATTAAAATTTTAATTGGTGGCACGATGGCGCAGTGGTTAGCACCGTCGCCCCACAGCAAGAAGAACCTGGGTTCGATCCCCGGTTCGGACCTGGG
>JAUBOC010000127.1:3074840-3090635 GCA_032275365.1 Anablepsoides cearensis | reverse complement strand
ATAGGTTGCCTTCAGGCCCAGGCCGCCCTTGAAAAAGAGATCTGAGATCTCAATGGGATTTGCCTGGTTAAATAACGATAAATAAATAAAAAAGGAGAACTTTAACATTTTTTTATAATGTAATTCACCATCATATGCTTTTATTCTGATTCTGCTTTTATTTCTGATTGTGTCAGTTTTGGTCCTCCACACTCCACCTCTCCAGACTCTCTTCCACCTCCTCCTCCTCTCAATAGCCATCTGGAAACATCACAGTCTCTGTGGGCTTCTATCAACCTGCAAGCAAGAGGAGGTGTAGAGCTGATTCTGTTAAGGTAACCCCCCCCCCCCCCCCTTAATTGTTTATTAATAAAGAACATTACATTTACGCATAAAAAAATAATCCACTTGTGTTCTTGATTGACTGTGTAACAATACATCAATCCACATCAGCAGATCGATTAAATGATTGATTCAATTACTTCGAGGCTAAATGATAACATAGATCCTTGTCGTCATCATATGCCTTATGTAGATCGCTATCATATGGGTATTGCATCATATTGAATGCTTGTGAATTAAACTGAATCGAAATCCTATCATGACAGACAAGAAACGTATCGTCATCCACAGAAATCTATATATCGTATTGTGATAAAGCTGATGATTTACGCCCCTATAATCTTTGAGTGATGAGGTCTGACCAAAGCTTTTAAACGCCCAACTAAATAAATCTAGGCCAAGCTATTTTTAAGAATCTTTCCTTACAGCTTACTCATATTTCATTTATATTACACTATATTTCAGCTTTATTTCTCCACTCCTAATTGCTTTTGTAACTTGGCCAAATGTGAGGTGTGAACCCCTTACGTACCAGTGGAACAAGTTCTTTATAGATGCTCGTTTAATCCACACAAATTGCAGTTTAGTTGACCTGTGATGTATCTTCTTTATAATCCCGTTTGGCTGAAAATCTGATTAATTTTTTATGTCTGTCAGTCTTCAGCTTGGCAATTTGAAGCAAAAAAAAGGAAAAAAATCCTTGGCTGTGATCCACAGTGATAGTATCTAAAATGAGCGTATCGTCAGACTCGGCCTACTTCTGATTCCCCAAGACATGAGCGAGACTTTACATGAGGCAGACTCTGGGAGCACACAGACACTAATATGAGTGTTATTCAACAATATGAAAGTAGTCCCTGTGTTTTGTGTTTGTGTGGTGTTTGCAGGGGGAGGTGTTTGGTTGGATAGCAACCTTTCCCTTACAATTCACTGCACATGGGCTTTCGTTCCTGTGTATTCATGCATACATATACCAGCACCTTCGAAAACGCCGCTCTTTGTTTGCATGGGTGTTTGTGTGTGGCATTGTGTTGAAAGAGTACAGCTTGTGTCTCTGTGTTTGTGTGAATGCGTGTGTTTGCGCATGAATACAGTACACAAAGGGAGAGGGAATGGGATCAGTGGTTTTTGACTGGGAGGTATGCTGAGCTAAATGTGGCGTATTATTAAGAGGCAATGTTGTCTTAGACAGGAACCAAAGGTCTTTTAACACAGTGTGATGGCTGCAAATGGTAACTAAGAAAGGGAAAAAATGCCAGAGGCATGTATTAATGAGCTGAAATAAAACATGTCTAATTAATTTGATACCAGTGTGGAAAACTGGTCTAGGTTAGGTCACGAAAACAATTGCTTAAAGCTGTTGGTGTAACTTTTACACATCCGGCTGATATGGAGGAAGAAACAGAATAAGATAAACGAGAGAAGGCAAGTTAAACTTATAATTCATTTTCTCCTCCAGGGATGAGTGTCAGGGGATGTTGCATTTCTAAATAAATTGCCCAACAAGTGTTTAAAACTTAACATTCAGAGAATAAAACCTTATTCTTGTTCACATCTGCAGAACTCAATGGGCATGTTGCTCCAGCTTTGTGAATGTGATGCTGAGACAGAGCAGAAATCCTGGTTTCAGTAAAATACACCTGTAAAAAAACTGATCAGTTTGTGCTTTAATGATGTGGCAGTTACTGTACGAAGAGGTGACTTAGAGTTAAAAGCTGTGAGCCTAATGAAAAGCAAAAGGAAGGTTGCATTGGTGGAGAGGGCGGTTTGACCCGGCCAGCATCAGAATGACAATTCTCCAGCATACAATAAAAACTCACCTCAGACTCTTTTTTTTATCTCTAAACACAAAAGGAAACAGTAGAAAGGCATGCATTCATGTGATGGTCAGAGTGTGTGTTCTGAGAATGTATGAAAAGAGGCAGGTTTTGACATGAGACAGGAAAATGAAATCAGGTTTCTCGCATTGATGCTTTGCTGTAACTTAAACCCTCAAAACCTCCTTCCTATTAGGGGTGCACCAAAAAAATCGTTTTACATCAGAATCATGATTCTCATTTACAAAGATTCAGAATCGATTTAAAATGTCCCAAAATTGATTTTTATAAATAATATAAATATAAAATAAAATATGAATGTATGAATGCCTAGAAAGCACAAAAACAAAGAGGAAACTACAAAACAGGAGGAAAGAGAGATTCAACTGACCCTGTCTTCATTGAATGCAAAGATTTGGGCTTACTTTGTTTTTTACTGAGTCTGAGTTTGACATGAGCGAGGTTTGCTAAATGAAGATGAAGCCCTTAGGGAACACAACAAAAGGGCTTATCAGTTTTGAATGAAAAATGGATTTTGAATCGAATCGTGGGAGAGTGAAAGATTCCCACCCCTACTTCCTATCCCTCTACATTTACCAACACTTCTAATTCATTAAACAAAGATCATGACATGAAAAAAATGTCCAGTTAAAGACATACTGTGAGTGTGTTTTACACTTGACTGGTTTAGTTTTCAGTTTAATGTCCTGAAGTGTCGTAACTGTGATGTTTCTGCTTTGATCAGGACACGTTTTTTTCCTGTAACATAAAATATACATGATGTAAACACCTGTGCGTACATTCTGTGTCGGACTTTTACTAACATTTCACATAAATCACTGGAAAGATTTTAGTGAAACTCTCAGAAAGTAGTCAATCGATCTAAACCTGATTAAACACAACCAGCACCTAAATGGCTGTAACTCAGTCAACTATTTTTCTTTGATGGTTGTAGCTGAGCGTCATCCCTAACTCTAACTCTGAGCACACACTGATTGGATGAGATTGCAGGTGAAAACATTCACTGTTCTGCCTCTTAACAAAACACGTTATGAACCACTGGATAGATTTTGATAATACTCTCAAAATACCATCATTGAATACCTACTAATAACATTTGAAGTTGACCTACTTCAAGAAGGTCATCATAACTAATCATTTTTAAACACAAAAAGGGCTATAAATTAATTTGTTTTAATATTGAGCTGAAATTTGTTGTGGAAGAAACTGAGTCATTTTCAACACATTATTTGACCTCCAAAAGTATTAGAACAGCAAGTCAAATTCTCTTGTTTTTGTTGTACATTGGAGACATTTGGGTTTTAGATCAAAACAGAAGCATGAGACAAGAGAATGTCAGCTTTTATTTCCTGGTAGATGTGTTAAACAACTCAGAACATTCCGCCCTTAGTTTGAGCCCGGCTATGTTTTAAGTGAGCAAAACTATTGGAACATGTGACTGACAGGGGTTTCTTACTGACCAGGTGTTGCCTTTTAAGGTTGATTGTTCAAACATTAAATAGCTCTGCTATACAGAAACATTTTGTCAATTTACAGAGAAATGCATCCAAACTAATCAAGAGGAATTTTCTCTTGCAGCAGGACAATGACCCAAAGCACACTGCTAACAAAACAAAGGACTTCATCAGGGGAAAAAAGTGGAAGGTTTTAGATTGGCCAAGTCAATCCCCTGACCTTAACTCAATAGAGCATTTCACCTCCTGAAATGGAGACTGAAGGGCGAAACCCCCTGAAACAAACAAGAACTGAAAGAAGCTGCAGTAAAAGCCTGAAACTGCATCACAAATGCATCACAAATAAAAAATGCATCAGTTGGGTGATGTTGATGAGTCGTAGGCTTGAGGCAGTCATTGCAAGCAAGGGTTATCCCCCCCCAAATATTAAATGTTATTTACTTTAAGATCATTTGTTCCTTTACTTTTGCTCACTTAAAAATGCTATGGTGTGTTGCAAATGATGCTATATCCTGAGTTGTTTCACAAATCTACATGTAAATACCAGGAAATGTCTTCAGTCTACAACAAAAACGAGGGAATTGGACTTGCTGTTCCAATACGTTTAGAGGGGACTGTGTAACAGATTGTGCAAAATCTTTGTTTAAAAAAATATTTCATTGGATCATTTATTTAGGGAATTGCTCCATGACTCTATAAAACTGAAGTCATCCTTTACTATGAAAGAGATGCTCTAATAAAAAAGAAGAAGATTGTGCTTCTTTGCAATAGGGCAGAAAAAGTAAATGTCCTTTGGGAGGCTGTGAAAGACAAATATTAATGCAGCTACAGGCTGCAGTTGTCACCATGTCCTTGCAGCAACTGTATCTGCTGTTGCATGAAAAGGTTGTGTCACACTAATATATTAAGCTTTGTTTTTTTAGAGGGTATTTTGCAACCAATACAACTTTTTGTAGGGTTTAGAAACCATTTCGTGTTCAGCAGACTTGCAATTATTTCTTCTTTGTGTCCAACTTGGGCACACATTTTTCCTCTCCAGGCAGCTGTGAATCACTGATATTAAGTTTGTTTTGACAGAACATTTTCTGTGTTTCACATTTAGGCGTGTGAATTCAGTCGTCCGTGAACAAGGCCACGTTTCAGTGCCACTCGTCTCATCCACATTGTCCGTGCGCTTTTAAATGTGCAACTGTGTGGGCATTTCTGCATATGCGTGTGTTTTCTCGTTTCACACCGCGCTCTGTGAATGCAGCATGTTGCCATGGGAACTATGACATCTGTGACACCACGTGATTTTATCCATCATACTCGGAGGGGGGAAAAAAAAGAAAAAGCCACTTTGCCATGAGTGGTCTGCGGTCCCACTCCAGCTGTGAGTGATTTGTTTGAGTGCAGAAGGAGGGTGGGCGGCTTTCATAATGCTGCTTCCTTACACATTTGGCTTCTGTTAGCGACAGTGATGTGTTTTGAAATTTGTCATCGCGAAAGCAAAGCCATATATGTTTCCATATCTGAGCTTTCTCTTTGGGTTTCATTTCTCTTTAAAGCACAAGTCTGTTAAAAACTGTTTCACTGAGATGGGATGGCCATGACATAATCTGAATTTCCTAAGAATGTCAATTTTTTTATTATCTTAGAGATTTAGATCAAAAGCTTGATTCTGTTTTTGCTTCTGTTCCATAAAGTTTTATGAGGGTAGAAAATACCAGCCTGAGTTTGACACAAACCTTTTATTTGTTAAGTTGTGTCTGTTCAGTTTGTGTAACCCACACAAAAATCAAATTACTCCATTGTTGTTCTTGGTGCTGTGCAGGGTCTTTCCTGGGGTCCATGAAAAGAAAAAGTATAAATTCAACAAATTAGCATAAAATATTTGTTCAATAAATGCTAGCATGTAGTTCTGTAGAGATGCAGTCAGTATCCTACTTGCAACAAGTAGCAGTCAGAGAAATATAAGTTTGTAGACTCAGAAGTGCTGTTTTGTACAACTCCAATTTAAAAAAAAAATTCAAGCTAACGCTAATCTGAAACGCTTAAAGTGTCTTCACATTTTCATGACACGGTTATGTATGATTTATCTATTAATAATTACGTTGATGACTGATTATTACAGTAATAACTACATTTACCCTCTTGCTCGAACCTTATGTTTTGCAGTTTCATGCCTGGGATAACGTCTTGTTTTGTGCTGGTAGAAATTCTCTTTAAACTGTCTCCGACCAGATGTCAACTCAAAACCCGAGTGAAAACGTATCTCTGATTGCTGAATGCTGCAGGTAAGATACTGATTACTAATAACTTTCAGAACCCTACTTTATGAACCCAAACTCTTGCTTTATGAAAACCCCAGTAAAGTAGAACAAAATAAACTTGAATAAATACAAATCCCATTAATGTGAAAGTGAGGCTCTTATTTCGTTGCAGTACTGTTCTAACCAGTGCTGAAGTCCACAGCAAGTACAGACCTGTGCCCGAGTGCCTTCGATAGTTTCTCTTCTAGTGCAATGGTCAAACCTGTTTAAACATTTACCCAAAAGACTCCATCGCTTTTTGCACTGAAACACACAGTTCTTTTTCTCTTGTTAAGTGATTCACGTACAAGGACTCCCTCCAAACCTCTAAATCCTGCTGGTGAGCTTGTACCAGAAGGCCTGTGACCTACATAAGGGACATGTGTGGGATGTATCCCACTTTTCTGCTTGACAATACATCATTAACCCACTTCTGGCTGCTGAGAATGGCGGTCCCAGCTCACCTGAGCGCGCTCGTGTGGCGTATGGAGACCAGGTGCCGCACAAACACGCAACACTGATCCGAAAATACAGAACCCGTTCTGCCCTGGCTTTCCTGTCCTCTCATAATCACACACATGCACGCACACCAACACACACACACACTGCTTTAAACTCACTCTGACAGAGCGCAGTGTCTCCTTGTATCAAAGTGGTTTCCAAGGGTACTAAAGTGCACAGTGTCTACCATTTTAGCCACAGTTTTTCTCCAGCCTCTGACACACACACACACACTCCTCCTCTGCCCCTTCACACACATCCTGACTCTCCACTCACTCTCTCTAATAGTCCCTCTGTTTTTTCCCTCTGCTCTTTTGCCTCTCCTCTTCTTCTCCACACACAGAGATGCACACACCTCCTCCTCTCCTCATATCCACCGGCAACTGCGCTAAGCAGCCTGCCTCACCAAGCCCGTGGATCCCGTCACTTCACTAATTAGCCTTGAAGTGCTGCCGAAGATCTTCATATTTAGCTTAGCGACTTGTAGCAGCAGACCGATATAGACCAGTCTGGCTGGAGGCTGGCTTGCATTGCAGCGGGCAAGCTCCCTATCTCTCTCTCTCCCTATTCACACGCAGTGCCGAAGGCTTTATTAGTGGCGGAGCGGCGGAAGTGAGGGGCGGTTATGCTTTGAAAGAGACGACAAGGGGGTAAAAAAAAGAGGAAGAAACGGGGAGAAACCACGACCAGATCGCAGGATGTGAGTTGGCTGCAGGAGCAAATCCTCCAAGACTTGTGTAAGCAGCGGGCATCGTTCAGCAGCAGCAACACACAAGGACTGAAGGTGAGACTTTGTTTTTACCCCAGCTTCTTTTTGGAAACTGTGTGTGGGTTTGTGTGTGTGTGTGTGAGAGAGAGTAGAAAATACAGATTAAAAAAGAGCATCAAGAGGAGGAGGAGGTAAAAAGACTTCCTGCTATAGTCAGGGATTCCTGCTGCGCTTCTCCTCAGGTTCAACAATGTGGGTCACACACACACTCTCACACTCACACACTCTGAAAAGTATCAGCTGTGTGGCATCAGGACTAATATGTCATTTAAATATCCAAATCATGGTCATATGTAGAACCTGTGTGTGTTTGAGCAGACGTTTGTGCTGTTGTGTAAAAATATGTGTGTGTTTTGTTCCGTGGTGCCGGTGCAAGGCTTGAGGACGCTCACCATAGTGATACTCAGTCACAGCAGGCTTTTTGTCTGATGGATGAAAGAAAACGCAGTATTTGACTTTACCCAAAGGTGTGATCTTTTCTGTTTCTCTTCAGAACACCACCTCCTGTAAGCTTCAACTAAAATCCTGCAGTGAATGTTTAATGGTGTGAATAAATCGCGTTTAGTTTCGTCAAACTAAAAGTGCCAGGAAGGAGCTATTATCTTCTCATTTGGTTAAAGTATGGGAGATTTTCCATTTTTGTTTTAAACAAAAATATCTAAATCTATATAGTTAAAATGAGGGTAAACATTGCACTCGTTATGGAAGAAATCTTTACATTTTTGGGCAGAAATGTCAACTTGAATCTAATCTTCATGCTGCAAGCTTTGATAACAATTAGATTAAGCCATTCAAGTGAAATGTTTTCTTTGTTCAAAGCATTGCATTTTTAAACCTTTCTTTTAATAATACATATATTACATTGTTCTCCTATTGGTGCTTCTGCAGAGATTCGTTTTTTCCTTTTTTTTATCGCCTCACTTCATTAACCCAAATGTATTCTTTGTGTAATCAGAAATTCAGCCCTCAGATCTTCATCTCTCTGATTTTTTTTTTTAATCTCTCATTAGACGTGTTTGATTCAGGGCCAGAACGAAGGCATGGACACATTCCAACCTTCCCAAAGTGAACCTCATCCACTTCGCCCACAACAGCCATTGATTGGGTGGGGAAACGGCTGACGAGGCACGGTCAGCCATAAAGTTGGGGGAGAGATAATTGTTGAGGAGATGAGAGAGGGAGAAGAGAAAAAGAGAGAAAAATCAACCGCTATCAAAAGGAATAAATTATGGTGATGATCGCTGAGGGGTTCTGCTTTACGAGCGATTGCATGAGGATGAGGTTCACAGCTCCAAACAAATGCTTTTTGCTGTTGGAATCAAAGAGGAAACATTTGAGTGCCTGTTGAGGTTTCGCCGACTTGAAAAGAGCAGAAGCTTGACGTTATTGAACGCGAGCCGAACCGTTAGCATGTCAGAAAGCCCTGAGCGTCTCATCAGCTAAAGCTAGCTGTTCTTTCCTCTGCTTTTTATCTTCAGTGTTTATTTAATGCTTTTAGTTTTTGTAGGTTCTGGGGCTGTTTCTTTTTCAACTTCTACCTGTTATCTTCCCCATTACAGCTGTGTCCTGATGCTGAGTCTGCTGACTTTAGTTGTTCTTATTTCTTCTCAGCCTCCACACTTCTGAACAGTCTCCAAACGTCTGCATCATGACTTTGTCTCTCTCTCATCTCTGTCTGTCAGGTTTTTGTTTTTGATCATCACTCCTCTGTTTCCACTCTAGTTCTCCTCCTTTCAGCCTCATTTCCCTCTTCACACATCCATCGCCTCCCACTTTGGTTTGTACGCATGTGTGTGTAGTCTAATGTATCTTTGTATGCATCTCTGGATACTCGTGCGTGTGAGCATGTGTGTGTGTACAAGTGTAGGCGTTCGTTTGCATAAAAATCTCTTCTTTTTTCGCACTTTTTGCTGATGATCGACAGTGAAAGGATTTCCTCTTTGAGCTCAGATTGGATGTTGTGCAGAAATGTGGAGCACAGAGGCAATCAGCCGTGGTGAAAGACCCAGTTTTATCAGTAGGTGGATGGAGCATTACCTGCATCAGGCTCAAAGTGTTGTTAGGCTTGGAAGATTTGGTGTGGTGAGACTCATTGTGTTGCTTTTGTTCACTGTGAGAGTTTGGTTCCGTGCAGTTGGTGCCACGGCTGCAAGTCTTTGAGATTTTCCAGCTGATGCAATGAAAAGATAGAAGGTTTTTGTTTTGGTTTAACAGCAGCTTTTACATTGAAAAAGCTCCCTGTGGCTGTATGTGGCTTTCTGTTAGCAAAATATCTCATGACTCACTAGACATGTTTTAATTAAACTTTCTGGAGGTAATCATTGGCCATCTATCAACAACAACCAACTAACACAAAAATGCCTATAACTCTGTCAGTTTTACAGATATTGAGCTGAAATTAGATGCGGTAGTAGCTGAGAGTCATCCCCAACCTATAGCCTGAGTTCCTGTTTAACCAAAACAAATGTAACATCACTATTTCCATTTGTCAACCGGAAATGATTTAAGTCTAAAACTCTGACGTCCAAGATTCTTCATTTATTTTTCAAATTGAAAAAAAAAAACATTAATTGTGATAACGTGTTAATGACTTATATCTTTAAATTGGCCTAAAATATTTCAAATTATGATCAGAAATGGAATGTTTAAAATAAAAGAAAATAATCTAGAGAAAATACAATATTTAACAGCACAAGATGGCGTTGTAATGAATTTAATTGGGATTTTGGAAAGAAATACATTTTTTAGGTGCATATATAGAAAAACAAGCAAAGGGACTGAATGAATGGACATTGTGTTAATGTATTGTAGAAAACTATACAGGAGAACAGCTGAAACCAGCTTCTGTTGTGACTTTAGGTACAAATAATTTCTATTTTTAAAGCTAAAAAGAGCCACTACAGAGAAACTAAAGAGCTACATGCAGCCCCATAATCACATACTGAAAACATCTTTAGGCTTTAGTTCAGCGCTATTCAACTAAATTACTCCGGGGGCCACAGTTACTGCAGGCCAACAGCTCAGGGGCCGAACATCCAGCAATTTAAGTTATTATGTAAATAAACCAAGTATTACAAAGATCTCCTTTTGAAATAGTTTATTTTGCTGTATTTAATAATGAATACAACATACACAACCCTATGTAATAAAAGTAGTGATAGTAAAACAACAAACAAACAAAACAAAAATAATTACATTATGCATATTGTGCCTCCTATTTCACACAAAGATTATTCTGACATCTCTGACTTGCCAAATTTTTAAACCAATTTTATTTTCACTTTCATAATTTTATCTTCAACTGCTTGTAATTTTAACTGTCTTGCGTGTGCATAAAAATGTTTTTTACCAGTTTCTTGCCAAGATTCTGATGTTTCTGTAGATACCAAACATGTCTATGTTTAACTAAAATAACTTATAGTTATTATAGTAATCCCCAGAAAACTGGGGATTTGGGCTCAAGAAATGTATGAACCAATCGGAGGGCTGAACTTTGGTCACTCAATTGTGGGTAGTTGAATAGCCATATCTCAAAAATATAGCCTTAAAGTCATATTATTAGGAGAAGTTTTGAAGCTGGTGGGACTATAAGTTTAAAACCTGTGATAGAAAATAAGCAGATACCATACAGGATTGCTAAAGACAATATAGGTTTTTTTTCCTTTCCTTTTTATGTTGAAGGGACAGATAATTCCAGCTCACACTCTAATGCTGGATGGTTGTAATGCACCATTACACTGATTGCCACCCACTATAAAAGAAGATTACAGATAGACAGCAGGTGTGAATGGAAGCTGAACACAATAACTATGAGAAACTGAAAACATGGCAGCAGGAACAATCAGACAGAACATACTGAAAAAATACACTAAAAAGCAAGAAACTAAGTGTTCCAAACGGGAAAAAAACCTCCTTTGCACTTTAACTCGACACCGTTTTTTCTATACGAACACCAGAGATGTGCTCCTTCTGTTAAATGGAAGCTTTACATTGAATTTTTCCTCCCACAGATGATTGACCGTCAGCCCTCGGCCCAGAGGAGGCCAGTGAGGAGCTTCCCTGCAGCCAGGAGCCAGCTGAAAACCAGCACCTACATTGTGCCCTGTTTTCTCTTTGTGGAGGTGAGTTTGACCGCTCACACCTTGACCTGAGGAAATCAGTTTCAGCAATGTGCTTTGATTTCTGCTCGTCATTCTCAACTCGCACCAGAACATCCTGTTGATGCTCAGAAAGTCGAGCTAAAACACATTCATGCGTTTTTTCTTTTATTTGTTAACATGAGTTTCTCTTGACACGCGTAAATGAATTTCGCTCATTGTAAAAACAGCTGTGGAATCTGTGGTTTTAAAACTCTTTAGGAAGTTTAAGCCTTGATGAAAGAACATTTTACATCCTGTGAATGTTCTCTGCCATCTCTCGCGCATCTCTTCCCTCCATCCTTTCATGTGTTTCTCATGGCAGATTAATAAAAATCACTGTCAGCTGGAAAATTGCACCGATTGGCTGGCTCCGTTTTCCAAATCCCCAACTCCCAAAAGGAGTGATTGATTTGGATAAATTGCCACAAATGGGTAATTACCCTCAGTGAGTGAATCACTTAGCGATAAGATTTATAAAAGGAGGTTGAAGGGATCGGTTACTAAAGTCCTCTGGAGCGAACCTTTTTGCTCCCGGGCTCCTGCTCCTTGTTCCCTTCCCACGACTCGTCCTCAGTCGGTGTAATCCTGAAATGACCCAGTGAAGCCCTCCTGGCCTGAGCTGCCTTTCCAAATTAATTGGCCTAATTAGGAAGGGAAACCCAATTAACCCGTCTCACCTCTAACGCGCTCCGAGTCCTCCGAGCTGCAGTGGTGCAGGGAGAATCAGAAAAGTTAGCTTTTATTTTGTGCATTAAAAATCTCTTTGCATCTTGGTCAGAAATTGAGCTGGTAGTAAAGAAGGGAAAGTTTAAAGTTGATGAAATCGGTGCAGTATAGCGAATAAAAGCTCAGAAATGTGAATTTTGCAAAAGCCTGGAGGCAAAGATGAGAGACGAATAAAGAAATGGAAACTTTTCTGATAATGGGACAAACTTGGATAAACACCCATCTTGTGAAAATCTGGTCTCATTTGCTTCTTCAGCAGTGTCGCTGCAGCAGAAACCTTCTGTCTGTTTGTGCTCAGTTCAACAATGCAGGATCTGACTTTAACATTTCATCATTTCATGACTTTAAACTAGAATTTCTTGAAGAAATGTATATGGCTCATTTGGGTCAAAGTTTAAAATAAAGACCTCATGTGACCTGTTAGTATGGATGTACATAAAATGATGTCTTTCTGAGAGTTTTATTCAAATTAAATGGCTTCAGGTGGTGATCATTTGAGAACTGTGTCCCTCTCTTCATCCAAGGGTGAACTGGGAACGTGTGGTACAACCTTCAACTTTCTCCTCTGGGAGAGTTTTTCCCTCAGGGACATGGTCTCTGAATGGACCATTTTCAGGGCCTCCATTGATGCTGCTGCTTCCAGGAGCTGTGGCCTGAGAGTCAATGGTTCCCGTCTCAGCAGCCATGAACTTCACCACACGTCACTGGTGACAATTAATCGTTAAATGTGACCTTAGCAAAAAAAATAGGTATAACTCAGTCATTTGATAGATATTAAGCTCCAATTTGGCGTGGTAGTAGCTGAGGGTCATCTTCACCAGACTGAAAACCATGCTCTACTTCCTATTATAGCATTAGTTGGAGGGAGGATCTGCAAATAAACAGTTAATGGATAAAGACACAGAAAATATATCTACACAGAAAAAATCTTTAATGTTAGGCCAATTTAACTGAGCTGCCAACTAGCTTATATCTTATTAGCTTCAGAGCTAATATATGTACGAATATATATGTATGCCATATATTTATTAGTAATATATATATGGTGTTAGCTCCAAAACTTATGGTATTTGCTAAAGGCTAAAAGTAATATTAGCTCAGTCTGCTAACAGGCAAAAACATTCTCACACAGGCATTTATTCATCTGGTGGCCCGCAGGACTTCCATTCGGCCTGCAAACTTTTTTTTTTAACTTATCTTAAAATAAAATATGTTTTAAATGACTTGTAAATTCAAAATGTATGTTTTAATGCAACAAAATAAATTTCAAATGTAAAATATGTCAGGACCTTAAGCTGTGGGCTTCAGGTAACCCCGGTCCCCGGAGTGATTTAGTTAAATATCTCTGGTTTACACAAACACCTGCTCTTTACAGGAGGATGTTTAGACTTAGAGCACAAAGACTTCATCACACATGGCTTCCCGGTTTACGCTCCTCCCCTCCTCCAGAATTCTCTTTGATGGTCTCTCGAGCGCACTCCCAGCACCCTTTCCTCGTGTTCTTGGCATCACTTTTCTGTAGCACTCGTTCACTCGGGTAATTACATCATTTGCACCCTATCTCTCCATTATTCCCTCTTATGTAAAAAATCTCATCTCCACCCACTTAAAAGCCTGTTTCCCACCACAGGCTCTTCTTGCGTCTCAGTGTTTTTCCTGTTCACGTTTACATTTTTACAGGACATTCTTCCTAATTTTGATTTTTATCGACACCGTTTATTGCCCTTTGTAGAAAGTGTATCACATGTTATGTTACAAAATGTCTATAACTTCATAATTTCTTATTATAAGGTGATTTTAGTCTAAAACTCTGGCCTGAAAGTTGGTTTTCCTTTATAAAGGTCTATGCCTTTAATCTTTTAAGTGTTCTGCATCATGGGATAAATTATGTTCACTTTATTTCACAGGCTGTAAGTTAAAGCAGCCTCTTCCTGTTTTGTCATTGCGTTTTCCAGATGTGTGTTCGGAGCTCAAATGCAGCCAGAGGAGGGCTGATGTGATTCTGGTTCAGTTTTTTCCTCACCACATTCGAACATTAATGAATCCGCATGCACTGCAGCAGATAAACAAAAGTCATTTTAAAATGAAATTCCACCCCTCAATTGTTTTCATATAAAAGCAGCATAGCTCCCCCCGGAGGGCTCTCTCTATCCTTTGTTGTTATATTAGCATCTCATTACCTATTTCTTTTCCATTCAAACGCCCAGTCTGGTTCCTGCTCCTCTCTGTGATCTTGCTGCTGATTCCCGCTCTCTTTATCCTCACGATCTGGCTCATCGTCGCATAGTTTGTTTCTTACACTGTTCTTCTCTCTTATCTTTATCATCTCCTGCTGCCAGAGGCACTGGAGATGATAAAGGCACTTCTGCACATGTCTGTGTGTATATGTGCGTTTTTCTGTCTGTTGCATCAACAAAATACCACATGACCTCAATGAAACATCAAGCTCTTACTGATCAAACTGATTTGACCTTTTTTTGAAAGTCTGGCACAGAATCAGCAGGTGATCTGAATTCCTTCAAGGAAGCAAAGGTTTTTAATTATATCTGCTTCATAACAACCATTTCTCTGTCCCTCAGTGTCCCACAGTCAGTTCATCACTCCTCTTATCTTGTCTGCAATATCAGCTAATCTGTGTTCCCTCTCTTCACACTTCTCTTCTTCTGCTCCTCCGTCATGATTTTATTCCTCCACTTGATCACGACAGAGCACGATTTTACTTTCAGCAGCTTGGGGATGAAAACCGTTTAACTCCCCGCTCCATTGCTGCCGCCGTCAGAACAGAAGAAGACCCACAAGTGGCTGTTGTTGGCCCGGGCGCTTCAAAAGATCCTCTTTATAAAGTCATTTTGATAAGGCTGGTTCCTGACAGTGGTGGGTGGGAGGATCTAGGCCAGACAGACCTGCTGTCAAAATCTGCTCTGAAGCTGACTCACTAATTTCAATTCTAAGTGGCTTCAAGTGGACTGCTGGAGAGGATTTCACCGAGCTTTCGGCAGTGTTTGGAGTGAGGTTATCAGTTGTATCGATGGTGAAAACATGAGCGGTCCTGCTGTTAGTGTTTGAAGATCACACCGGAACTCCCAGGTCAGCCTCTGCAGCTTTTCTGTCTTTCCACAGCTGGAGACAAACTGAGTTTCCTTCTCTTCCACTCTTTTCCCACTGGCTGCTTCCCCACATGGTTTATTGAGATCTGTAGAATAAACAGGCAGCTGAGCATCAGAACAGATGATGTTCAGCCTTTTCTGTAGCTGATTATACCCACTGCATCCCATATGGTTTTTGTCTAGTGTCTGTGTCTGTTTGACTGAAAAGCTTATATATTGTTTTAACATTCTGGGTTGTACACCATTAAGGATCTATCTTTCTCTCTCTCTCTCTCCCTCTGGAACAGTACATGTACCCGTATCGAACCGTACCGAACCGTTCAATACACACTTGTATCAAACAATACAGATTTTTTAAATATATTTTATCAGCTTGTCTTCTGAAGATGCTCTGTGTTGAAGGATCAGTCTGTGTTCAACTACTCCACCTAGGCTGCATTTTCGAGTGCCGATCCACTGAGAAACTTGCTGCTTTAGCAGCATTTCATTTAAAAACTGGACATTAAACCATTCAACAAATGTTTATTATTAATTTCAATTAATTACATGGAAATTTTTCTTTTTTGTATCGAAAAAATATCGAACCGTGAGACCAAAGTATCGAACCGAACTGAACCGTGACTTTTCTGTATCGTTGCACCTCTAAAAA
>JAUBOC010000127.1:3026331-3056214 GCA_032275365.1 Anablepsoides cearensis | reverse complement strand
AGACTAATGAACACAAACAAGAAACACCTGGGGGAGAAACATGAGGACCAGGTGTGAGTGGGCGGGGCTGGAGCAAAGGCAGATAGGAGGAAGAAAACAGATGACAAGACAGAAAATCAGAATACAACATTAACACAGATACTGATCATAACACTATCACTATCACTATCAAATCATATTAATTTCAAACAATAGTAATCAAATAATAAAACAAAAAAATTCAACTCCTCAAACAGTAACTCTTACAAATAAAAATTATACAATTTCATATTTCTTTAACAATTTTACTGTTATAATTCTGTTAAACAAGTTAATTTAGCCAGCATTTTTACAATCATTATTCAGATTATTCCATAATCTTGTTTCTTTGACTGAAGTACATCTGTCTTTTTACAAAACATTCTAGTCCCCTAAGATTATAACAACTTCCCCTCTTCACAAAATTAGATTGAATGTTCAAAGGTAACAGTATAAGGTAATAGTATAAGGTATAATAGGTATAACAAGTAGGTATAACAAGTATAATAAGGTAATAGTAAAGTTTAGACAGATTCAGCCGTCTACTTTGTTTACATTGAGTGTGGACCACATTTCACAATTACATGCAATATATTCGCAAAACTAAAGTAAATTCTTGTAAACTGTACCATTTGATATAGTTCAGTAACATTTATATTTAATTTTACACTTTATAATGAGTATCTTTTAACCGTTTTTTTTTTTTTTTTTTTCAAAACTCATTAAGCTACAGGTAGGATACTGATTGTTCTTTTAACAGATCCCTACTTCAAAAGATGTGAACTAAAGACTAACATGTCTGATTGGTGCAAGCTTTCATCAAATGCTGTCAAAAACTACAATGGGTGCTTCATATATAAAGAATTCATTGTAATCCTTGTAGCTCAGCAAACATGATAACTTAAAGACCCTGTCAATCATGATAATGTGTCCAACAACAGCATCACAAATGGTGGACCTACAGTAAATGTGGGATGAAAACAGACAGCAAGGTGAGAAAATAGATTTTTTTATGTTTTCAATGAAACTAAATCAATAAGTTCTGCAGGAGGGAGACAGAAACAAGTTAAAACAAAAAGCTGGAGTGAAGCAGAAACAAAGCAGCAGTGCTGCAGAGGATGAACTAAAACAAGGATCTGACGCTGAGTGACAGAACAGGAGCTGCTGAGAATAATCTGGAACCCAGGTGTGGGAATAATGAATCCAGGTGGGGAAATGAGGATCAGCCAATGGGGTGGTGGGAAAAAAGCAATCTGGAGACTTAATGAGAATATTTAAAGTCATCAAGTAAATGGCAGGTAACAGATAAAACCACTCAAAGATGAAAAATTCAACAGGCAAACACCTCGGAGCAGTAGGATGTTTGTAGCGGCTCTTTTTGTTCAATAACCATCATAATGTCACATGAATCTGTGCATTTTAGGAAGAAACTCTTGTTTTCAGAGCAGCTGATCAGGGTAGGCCCAGTTAGCTGTGTTTATGTTCAGTCTGATTTAACTGTGCGTGTGTTTGTGTGGGTAATAGAAAAACCATGGCAACAAGCAAATAAGTAGCAGCTTTTAATTTGTCAGAGCGAGAAATGTGAACGCTGCCAATGAAGACCATGAACAGGAGTGATTAAAAACAGACAATACGTTCAAACTTTAACGTATAATGGAGCGTAGTCCGTATTCATTTACCCAACTTGAGCTTTTATTCATGAATGAATCCTGCTGAAATCAGATAAATAAAAATGGGTCAGGTCAGGTTTTAGAGATTTGAAGTTGAAAAAGGTGAATGATTCCTGTCTGAACAATGAGAAATTCTGCTAAAAAAAACGTTTTTTTATTTTATTTTATTATGCAGATTTAGAGCTGGCAAATGGGGTTATACCAAAAACTGATGTGGAGGGGTGAATATTTATGCAGTATTTTACATTTTTGCATTTAATTGATATATGTTCAAATTTGATTTCACTTTGACGTTAACAAAGAGTTAATTTTGTATATTTTGCCAAAAATGCAGATTCATACTAACCATTTTACGAGAGCAATAATTAGGCCTGTCACAATAAGTAATAAATCAATTGATAAATGATCAATTAAAATGAGGACGATAAATTAAAATGAGGACAATCATTTTCAATTTGCCTGCTTGTTTGTTTTCTTCACGTCTCCCTCTTTTTTACGCCTTAGCATGGAGTGAACTCTGGTGTCAGGTATTTGCCAGGCATGGTCTCAGTAACATGAAAGCCAGTGAACAGGCATTTAACCAGCGTCTTCAGTTTTCTGACACCTTCATACAGCTGGCGACGCCTTGGGATTGCAGACAGTTGTCTTTTTATTTTTACTCTATGTCAATTTTAATATAAACTTCCGTAAACAGGGGTTGTTATATCATGATATTATTTTAAACTGGTCTCCAACAAATTTACTGTTTATCGCAATAATTTCTAAGAGAATTTTTCCTCCATTAAAATTTGTTATCGTGACAGGCCTAGCAATAAACGCATAAAACATCCAAGGTGGTGGATTATTCTTTGTAGGCACTATATAACTAATATCTAGGTAAAAACATTATTGTCTTTTCACCTTTAGCGGTGGGCAATAATTGAAAAAAAATAAAATATTAAGTTTTTGCCTTGAAATGGGATTTTTGAAATGTTAGGAAATGTTTATATAAAAAAATTGTAAGAATTCAGGGAAACAAAATTGCACTTTTATGTCAGATTGTACATGAACTGGACTCTGATTGTCTGCAGCGCTAGAAAGCAAACTCTATATAATAATGAATTTAATCTGTAACGCACTTTTCATTAGTAAAAATCTCAAGGTGCTTCAAGTGGCAGAAGATAAAAGATGTAAAATCAGGAATAATAAAAATACTCCCCATAAAAACTCCTAAATTCATATTCATACATAGAAAGATACCAACCAAACTCTGAATCCAGCTCCTTAAAACAAAGTGTTACTTTATTATAAAAATTGATATTTAAAAAAGATAAGAAAACATCTCAAAATTGAAACTTGTTCTCCCAAACTGCTTCCAGTCACCACCCCGACCTCCTGCATGGTGGTGTGGTGGTTTGTGTTGATGCTTCACATAAAGTCTCTAGTTATTAACCTGATCTGAGCCAGCCTCCTGCTGTGAAGTTCGTCTCTGACTTCAGACATAGTTGTTCCAGCGTCCTCCTCTGGACCAAACCATGGATGCCCCTCAACTCCCCCTCGTCTGTTTTTACAAACGTGACCAGCTCCTTTTGGAGCCGCTGCCTTCAAACTTGTTAATTTCACTCAGTTGGGAACCTTCCTAAGAAAAGAACAGGCTATTCTATCAAACCCCCGGAGTTTGGTGAAGAAAACACGCCTGCAAGCTTGTTGGGTTCACAGTGTATCGCCATGGTAACAGAGTCAGTTACCATGGTGACCAGGACAACTGACTCAGTTTTTAACTTGACTCTTTTTTTTTTTTTTTTTTTTGGAAATGGAAAACCCCCAAGTATCCTCTTCTTGGGGTCAGCAATAAAACAACTGTCTTCTTGTTACCATTTTTTGCACTCGAGACTTTTTTTTTTTTTGCAAATTGTGTGCAGAAATAAAACTTTATCTCATTAAAAGTTCCGCCCTAACAGCTTTTTTTGTTGCCCTAAAACTGAGCTTGCAGAGCTTTTTCACACCAAAATAAAGCTGTAACATTTCATTAGCACACCTCATTGCGCGTGTGCACGTGTGTTTTTAGCTGAAAATACTGAATGCTAGGAGAGAACTGAGAGCCTGAGTGCAACAGAGACACTTTTGTGGCATTTTGGCGAAAATGCTGCAGGTTTCAGTGTATCGGTGAAGGTAAGCATGTGGGTGGATGATGGTGCACATCATTTCCTCCTCTGTCGACGAAAACAGGTTTTGTGTGTGCAGCTGGAGCTGGTGTGTGTGTGTGTGGGCAAGTGGGCCTGTTTTTGCTACATTGTGGGAACCAGTTTCCAGAAAAACACAGACTTGTGGGGACCAAAGTCCATGAATTGAGTTTAGGTTAGTTTTAGGCTCAGTTGTGTGTGGTTAATTTTAGGGTAAATGGTCAGGGTTAGGCTATAAAATTAACAAATAATGAATGGAAGTCAATCCATGGTCCCCACGAGGATATAAAAACAAACCTGTGTGTGTGTGAGAAAGCAGGAGAGGTACAGCTAATATCTGAGCTTGAGTACCTGAAGGTAGTCTCTATGACTCTACAACTCTAATTCATTTGCTCGTGCACACAAACACACAGCCTGTGCAGCCTGTTCAGACTCAGAGCAGCAGCAGACACGGTGCAGGTGACATTTCAGCACAAATATCACTCACCAAGCTTGTTAAGAGTAAAGTGCCGTTTGAACCATTTACTTATCCTTTGTTTGCATGTGTTAGAGGGCATGCGTTGTGTAATGTGGAACTTACGCTGATTGCACGCCCCAACCCACCTGTCAGGCGCCGCAGTTTAGTCGCGACCAATCAGAGGATCAAATGGTAATTGTAGGCTTAAGATTCTCGTGGCACAGCGTGAGTCTTTGCCGCTCATGGAGACTCCCACTGAGCCAGACAAACGTAAACACGAGCGGCGGGATGCAATGCAGCGAGCGAGCAAAGTTTGGAACATTAGGTTTTATTTTTGCACCTTTTTTTCTGTCTAATAAGGGTTGAAAGTTTGATGCTAAATATTGTTACCCTCGAGAGCTTCGTTTTAACGCTGCTAAATATAAGCCTCTCTGAACCGTGTGAGAGGCAACGTGAAAGTGCTCTTTGAGAGGAGGGAGACAGAGTTCAAAATATAGAAATGCAGAAAGAGAGACAAAATGCTGAAAGCAGCAGTAGAATAAAAGGCCTGGCATTACCCGGAGGCATGCAAATCAACCACTGCCTTTGTGCTAACGTTTTAGTCTAAGATTATCTTATGATGCGAAATTATAGCCATTTAAGTAAACCTTGTTATTAACAATATCCCAATCTCCTGCAACATTGCGAGACCTTGTAAAGATTCAGAGTATGTGTTGTTAATGATTCTTAGCTAATGCCACATCAAATTTTAGCTCAATATTTGTAAACTTTATTAACTTTTAGTCATTTAAGTCTTGGCTAAGGTCAATTAGCTGAGGCAGCTCTCTTACATCGTGTTCATTCCAAAAGTTAATCATTGAAAATTTGCATCCAGTGTGAGATTTTGATTAAAATCCACCAGTGGTTCATGAGATAATATGCTAACAAAAAGTGGACAGTAACCACTTTTAAAGGCGACATATGCAGTGTTCCACTATTTTAGCTGTTAGATACATTTTGTTGTGTACTTGCTTGTCTAGGAGTGCAGAAAGGTTACACTTCTCCCAGTGCTGCATAGACATCTTTTTCTTCTGTTTGTGTCATATTTTTCAACCTGTTCAGTTTTCTGTATTTTCTATGACATTTTCTGAACTATTATCTTAAACTACTTGCGACGGAACTGCTAAATAAGTAGCCTGGTAAAAACCAGCCCCTTGTTCTACTCTTTGCTTTGTACAGAGGGCCTGAAACCTTTGAGAAGCGATTTCTTGCGTGCGGCGTGGACTCTGTTGGTTTAATATGATTGGATCTGATTTTACCCAGTCGCTAATGTTTTGCTAACTGGAAATTGCGTGCGCAGTAAATAACCATCCCCTACTGGAAGAGAGAAGTACCAAACCGAACAAGATGGCTGTAAACGAGAGCTGCAGGCTTTGTGAGACAAATTTAATTTCATTTGGAAGCCTTGTCAACATGGACAGGCTTCATTCACTTCCTCCGCTGCCTACGAGCAAACTAAAACAGCGCAGAAAATTGACGTCATCATTCACAACTCTTCCTCTTGTTTGCTGATTCGCCCGGTTAAAATTCTACTAGAGAGATCTACGTCTATGAGAGAAATCCCAGAGGGAGCAGTAGCTGTGTTTCCATTGATCATGAAAATTTAGCAAATTAGAATTTCGAAAATGAATTTGCTCAATGGAAACACATCAATTTCTAAAAAACGTAAGTTTTTCGAAAAAATGGTTTTGCGCTAGGATGAGGTGGTTTTTTGGTCGTATTGTATTTTGCAAAACTGCAATGGAAGCACTTTTTTCGCATCACGGGAGTCACGTGATCAAGAACCGGCTGTTTCTACTGGCAAAAAGACGAAAGTTGTAAAAGAAATAAGTAAAACTGACCGACTACAATTTTCAAAAAACGCAGCATATGTAGCCGCTCCCAAGTATAAGGGGCTTGTCTCTCGAAAGCATTGATAAGACGCCGACGTCTCCTCTGTTTGTTGATGATGAGCGCTAGTGTCATGATAGCAATATGCATGATTGTTTACATCCATTACCGCCATGTTTGTAATGACTTATGGTGAGAACAAGCGTATTGATGAGTGACTTTAATTGCATTTCTTAATGGAAACACTGCAATTGCGAAACTGTTTGTTCGACATTAACAAAATATCGACAAAGTTTTGCCCACATTTGCAGTGGAAACGCAGCTAGTGAAGAGAAACTAGAATTTAGTGGTAGGAAGGCAAGGGCCAGGCTATCAAATAAGGTCTGGAATTAACAACAGCATTCTCCTCTGGCTCTGGTCAGACTCTGGCTCCAACTTGTGAGGCTGGATTAACAAGTCCTTCCTTGTGTACATCTTTTAATTAATTTGTAAATAAAACATTTCTGCTCCAGTCGTAAACCCCTCTATCAAACTGGAAAGGACCAGTCTGGAAGCTGGAGGGAAGCGGGGTGTAAAGTGAATGTTTTAAATGTGGGAAAAAAAGAGTTAAAAGCATGACATGTCTCATTTAAGTTTTATTTATTTATCTTTTATTTTTATCAGAATGCTTCTAATTGAGATAAATTCTTCCTGGTCAAGATGGCGGCAGAAATGCAACTCAAGAGCAGTCACATAAAAGTCTCAATACAAATAAATCGCCATCAGTATAAGACAATATGACATTATGACCAATTTGCCTTTAAGAGTAAGTGAATAAAAAGAAAAAGTAAAAAATCATAAGGAATGGGGATAGTTAGAAACTGAAAACGCGCGGCTCTGTTTAAAGGCTCCCAGAGGCTGCTCGCCTCTCCAAGTTTGTTTGCCGTTATCTTTTAAAGCTTTGGACGAGGCCTCATGCATAATGCATCCCCGCGTGACAGAACGAGGGAGATTGGGCAGAATCGTGAATGATAGACCACATTATCCAGTCATGCCAGAGTTTATGGAGTGAAAGCTCCAGCTTGCAGGGAAATCCGCATTGTGCTGCTGTCAAACCTTCAAGACCCAAATGAAAAGATGAATCGGGACAATAGTTGAAGGTGAAGATGAAGGGCTCTAGTGAAATGAGACCAGACATAAATAAATAAAGAAATGCAGCGCGCTGAAAAAGGCCACATTTGTAGGTTTTAATGGTTTGGCTGAATTGAGATGTTTCATGATGAAAACTGTTGCTGGATAAAGAGTCCTATTAAAAAAGAGAAAAGAACAGCTTTTTATCATTTTGTTTTAATCATGAAATAAAGTCAATTTACACATCAATCACCATCCTCTTTTTCTAACATTTCTATTGTTGTGGGCACATGCTGCTGATTTGTACAGTGTGGTGAGGGGACAGGAAGGCATCAGGAATGCTGAAAAAAGCAGGAAAACTGATTTGGTGAAGGAGGTTTTCTAAATTTGCCACCATCCAGACCTTTTCTAATAGATGATGGAGGTCATGGAGAGGACAGGGAGGTCATCCCCCCAGTGAGAAGAGGATATTTGGGTTATTGGTGATTCTGAATTGTCCTTCCGAGTGTGTGTGTTCAGGGTTGTCGTATGTGTGTCTGTGGCCATTTAATAGACTGGCAGTCTGTCTGGGGTAAAAAGCCCTCATCAGCCAGGTAGATCATGTATTTCATTGCAAAAGTATTTTTTTCTGAGAGAAAGTATTGTTGTAAAACATTGTTTCTGTGGACAGAAAAATCCTCCTTATTATCTCCAGCACTGAGCCACTGTTGTTTTTATATCAGTTTTTCGGTGTCTTTGAGTCACCGTCTTTTATTTCGCTGCCCCAACAGATGGCTGCGAGAAAAATTGCATTTCCCCCTGCTGTCTGCAGAGATCTGAGTATTTCTCCAGATGACCATACTCTTGAGTCGTACTGGAAGTCTGAGACACGCAGGGTGAGAGCGCAGCCCCCCCGCGGTGCTCTTGTCCTGCTGACCACCTGCTCAGACACATTAGCCTTTAGCTGAGCAAACTGTTGGAGTCAGTAGAGGCACTCACACATATTTTGTGGAGCTCCTCAGACATCAGTATGTGGTATTACCAACAACAGAGGAAGAAATTATTATAACCAGCAATGCATCATGCCATTCAATGAAAAAAACTTCCTAAGATTGTTGCACTTTTGAAGGTGTTTGATTCCACACAAACTATAAACTATCCTCTGAACACTCTCCATAAGAGAACGGCTAAGGTTTTGCTAGGGTGATTAAACGTCCCTGATTTCTGGGGAAGTTGCCATTTTAGAGAACCTGTCCCTGACTAAAGCTGTCCACAGAAATGTTCCCAATTTTAGCATTTTATGAATATGATTAAACAATGTTGCATGTATATTGTTATTTAGGTAGCCAGGTAGAAAGTGGTAGGGTTGGGCAATATGGGCAAAAAAGTTAATCATGATTAATTGTGGTATTTAGCCGATAACGATTAATTTGACGATTAATGCCCTGGAGTCCCTGGACACCCTTATGTCCTAGTCACATGACCAATTTAGTGGGAAAGATTTGCTCTTTGTAAAAATCTGTTCCAAATTGTGTCAAAATTACAGACTTCAGGCTTTACATCAAATTTGAAATTGTGTTGATAGATAAATAAATTACAAAACTTTTTTTAATTCTCATTATATTGGAAGTGGAGGGGAGCACCGAGCGGACTCTGCCTGGTGGCATTAATCGTATTACACGATTAATGCCAAAAAGTAATCGATTAGTGCTTTCCTGACGATTAATCACACACGATACGATTATGCCCAACCCTAGAAAGTGGTTAGTTAAGTGAGCATGTTGCACTCAACAGCTTTTATGGTTGTGCTGCTAACGTCACAGAGCAGAGAAGAACAGCAGAGTGTGCCACCTTTAAAAAGGCTGCTGCAAGGGATGCTGCTTAACTTTTTGTACATTATACTGTGTATGTGCACTACACTGTTCAGGTTGGTTTGTTGTTCATGTTTAAGTCTGTGTTATTGGCTGTAAATTGACACCATGGGTGAAAGGTACTTCCTGGGTTTGTAAGCTTTTTCTGACAAGGATGTGAAGATAAAGCGTGACCTCAATGAAACTGGATTTCATCATGCTTGACTGCTGCCTACTAGCAAAGTCTCTACAGTATGTAATAATCACTGTAACCATAACTGTCCCAGTTTCTTCATTTCATCTTGATAACGAAAAATAATTTTTCATCTCCGATCTGGAAATGTCCCCGGATTTAATTTCGGAAATCTGGTCACCTTGTTTTTTTTGCTGGGCTGTATTTAAAAAAAACAAGTCTTGACAGTTCTGTTCCTGGATGTGGAAATCTTGGCAAAAATATTTGTCACCTGCTTTTTATAGTTTGGGCAACAAAGCTGTGTGACCGTGTTTTTGTGTGTTTATTTCCGAGATGAGTTGTGATCCACAAAATAAACTCACTTCTTTGCTACTGACCTCAGTATATAAACACTTACAAATCCATATCTTGGTAAAAACCCTACATTCTGTACCCGTTATTGTTTTGTTTGTATGTTTTTGTTTACTTTTATGTGCTGACGCGACAGAAAGTCACTCATAAACTGACCTCACCAGTGGAGATACTCTGTAGGTTTGTGTCTTTAATAATTCAGTCACACAGACAGAGTACTGTCCAAGTTTTACCAGTGATGATGCTGCTGCAATATTTGAATGCTTACAATGCAGAAAAATCCATTATATTCATGAATTGCTCCACTCATTACATCATGCATACTATTTACATTGACAAACCACTGCTCTCTGACAGGTATACCTGGATGTTTGTACAAACCACATTGCTTCAATTCAGAAATTCAGTGGTTTTATCAGTTATCGGTTGCTTAAACAATGATTTTGACGCAAAGTTGGATATGTCTGATGTCAGAAAATTCATAAACGTTTAGTTGATTTGTGGATTAGACTGGAAATTTGGTGGAATTGCTGAAAAACTTGGTGTATTTGTGTACCGGTGTCTTCTTGCTTGTGCTGAGGTAAATGCAACGCAGCAATAATACCACAACACATTTGATCAGGTCGTTTGTATTTGGAGCTGAGGGACGTATCTTGTTAGTTTTATATGAATCCAAGAAGCAGCATGAAGAAAAACTCCTGAGTCGTCTTTGACAAAAAAAGCAAAATTGATCTCTTCCATAAACATTCTGCCACTGAGCACTATGATAACCAAATTCACCACCGAAGACTCTGCCTGCTGTGGTTTGCAGCAGAGTTCTGTAATTCAGATTTTTTTTTATTAGATTTCAGAAATAATACTGTCATCTCTAACTGCAGCCAGCGACACCTTTTTTTCCCCCCTCATCTGGTATAAACACTTCTGGATGTGGAAATTGGTTTCCCTTTTTCTGCTCTCCGTACCGCTGCAGACAGATGCAGATTCAGATTGCGGGTGGCTGCGGGTGAGCCGAGCGACAGCCGAGTTCTCATGTACTGAAACGGCTCTCATCATGCTCCCTGACAGCACAATTGTTATGGTAATGTTAACAAATTATGTTGTTCACAAAATCCAGGCTTTCCCTGTTCTCATTTAACGCCTTTCTCTACTCTAAATTTACCTTCTTTTGTTAGTGCAATCAGGGTTGTCATCATCGACATGAAGCACAAAAGATATCGCACACACATACACACACACACATCCTGGAAACAAGTGTGCAATCACACACTGTAAAGCGAGGTTGCAGTGACATCTTTAAAGATCCTGACAGGATGGATCAGTTCATGTCTGCATCTTTTGCTTCTGTCAGTTTGAAATGATTTCAATTATTTTCTGTATTTTCTCAAAGAAGGTAGCAGTATGCACATGAATAAACGAGTAGAAGCACACACAGACACTTACACACATCAGAATATGCCTACATGCAAATTGACCAGAAGTCTGCATATAGTTATGCCTCGGAGCAATTCTTTATGAATAATGAATGCACAGATAGACAGACACAGGCTTTAGCAGAGCAGAAGAAAAGATGTCACAATGAAACTCCTTCATTTTGTTACGTAAACAATGGATGGATTGTAAAGAGATGAGAGGTCGTCGTGATCTTGGAAATAAATCATGTCAAACTACTACCCAAACCTGTTGAACAGATCTCTCTTATGATGCACACAAAACTTGGTTCAGATCAGCTCATGTATGTGTGATTTAGAGCCAACTGTGTTCAAAGTGGGCGGGGCTAAAGTGATCTTGTCAAACTAATGTGTTAAGGTAGTTTCCCTAATGATGCAGACACAATTTGGCTTGGATCAGATCATGTATGTGTGATTTAGAGCTATCCGTGTGCAAACGGCGAGGCATCAGCATTCGCCATTTAGCCACACCCACACCATCCTGCCACCGGTCAGTGTTGAGAGAAGCAAGCAGCATGTGAAGTCTGCGTGTTCAAAGCTGTGGGGACAGTTAGCTCAGATACATGTGCAAGAAAAGAGACAAATTGGCATCTCTGATGCAAAATTGCGGACTTCCTGTGGGATTTGGTCCATGTCGCCAAGAGACCATTTTGTAGGTCCTGAGACGTTACACACCTGTACCACATTTCATGATTGTAGATCAAAGCATGGCCTGGGGCTGATTTTTTTTTTTTAAATAATGTAAGTGGGCGCTGTGGAGGAATTATGCCATGCCCACACCTTTCACCAAAAAAGTCTTTGTGCTTGAAAGCATCAACTTATTATCCGTGTTGATTAGGTCAAAAGTGTCAGAGACGGAGCTTTCAAAGCAAAACAAAAGGTCACTTCCTGTTGTCAGGCTTTGATGATGTCATATGATCACATGGTATGGTCGGGCATGTAACATGGATGACTCATACCAAGTTTGGTGTATTTTAGCCTTTCTAATGTGAAAGTTACAGTCTTCTGAAATTGTAACAGACGGACAGTCGGAGAGCATTTCTAAGTCCTCCGCCTCGGCGTCGAGGGACAAAAAAAGTCCAAAGTGATTTGGTTTGATTTCTTCCTTTTAAACCTTTTACATCTTATTTTTTACCAATATTTTTATTCATTTGAGCAAGATTGAGCAGTTACAGAGTAATGAGTGTTTTTAATCTCACACAATGTGCTAACATTTGTAATTTGATATATGTTTGGTAATACTTTGTGTAGCTAATCAAACTGTATAATTTGTGAGCTTTTGTCTTGTGAACCTATGTCAGGAACTTACTTGTGGATAGTTTGAGCTGTTTAGTCTTAAAAACATAACAGGGATTCTTACAAACACATTTTTTATAAACCTTTACATTGCCATCACATTAACTGTTTGTTGGTGCAGAAATATTCTGATGACCCTACTGGAAATGACTGAGGTTCCACCAAGTGCTACAGCTAGCTGCTGCTTTCTAATTGCACTTACAAAATACCAGAGAAATCGATGTAACTGATTGTTATGTAAAGGTTTATGATGAACTAGTGTTTTCCTTATTCTTTATAAAATTTTTGAGATTGAGATTTTGCTTTTTTGTCCCTCGTGGCACTGAGGTAAACATCTACTTCTGCACCAAACTCTACCTGCCGCCAGATTTTGGAAAATGTTGCAAAAATGGGGAACTGAATAGCTGGGAGCTAGTGAGTAAGTAGGGTTTGGGCATGCCATTCTTTGACTTGTCGTTTTCTATTTGTGAGTCAGAATTTGCTCTGTAATAAAAACTGCAGGCTGCATAAAGATGGAGAATGACAAGTCACAAGATACTTGTGCTACAGTGAGCTCCTTCGCCTTCAAGAATCCTCACTAAGTAAAAACTTCACTGTCCAGATGCATAAAATTCCTTTTTTTCCCCCCCCAGCCTGGGATGCACTGTGCTGTCTGAGGCGACAGGTTCCTGCAGAGCCGTGTCTCAGATTGAGAACGTTAAAATCTGATCACAGCAGCAGAGAGACAAAGATGATTAGTTTTCAGTCCTGAATACAGCAGATCAGGCAGCGGTCTCTTTCCACAGCATGATGTCTGATGATGAATGTGGATTTCAAGTGTTCAGACCCTGAAGTTTTCCCTTCAGCTCCTCTCAGTTAACACGCAGAATGATAGATGATCATGGTGGTCCTGGTGGTACTTATAGTACCATTCAGCTCATGCAGTGAGAGAGTTAGATGGATGGTATTTATTGCCTGTACACTTCAGGTCTAAAATGACCTTTTTATTCTCTTTATAGTTTATAATGCAGTAAAAAAATATCCCAGTTTGTGTCCACACCTAGCTTCAGATATTCCTGATCATTTGAAACAATAAATGCCGTTTGAGAGTTTATACATACATCTAACCAGGGGATTTTGTGTTTCATTACAGTAAAGTATTTAGTTTACAGTGACTTTAAAATAAGTGAATATATTTGTACAATAAGATTCAGAACATTTTCACTGCTTGCAGTGCCATGCTGGTGCCCTGAAGGCACCACTGAAAGAAAACACTATTTCTTCTAAATGTCACACAAAGGAGGCTTTGATTCTGAGGCAGAAAAGGTGAAACTCAGGGTAAGTTGATTTTAAAAAAAATACAACAAAGAGATTAAGCAGGAGTTCCACTATTTTTAGATTTAGTTTTCTGCAGACTGGTGAACATCTGCTCATCTTTGCTTTGAGATTTAGACTCTTTATATGTCTCTTTATACTCAGCCCTCTTATTGACCTGTGGAAAATTAACCTAATTACAGTTGTTGCAAAATGTTCCCCCAGTTGATTCTTATGTGCTCCACATTCTTTTAAAGCCTGTCCTTGCTCTTTTCCACACTTTTTGGAGAAATATTGCTGTCATCAAAATTAACTTTTATATTTTTTTATTTTAACCCCCTTAAAAGTTATTGTTTCACTGGTGGGCAAAAATGGTGCGGTTTTCTGCCTTTAAGCATTTCCAGATGCTACCAGGGCCTTTTTTTAAAACCAGGGTGTCAGACAACTTCCTCCAGTTCTTACCTTTAGCATGACACATTTACATTAAATAAAAAAATGTCAAAAGGTTTCTAAGGAATGTCAGGGGCGCAACTTCTTATTTTAAAATGTGAAATATTCACTTTGTGTTACTAACGATGCCAATGGGACGACTGTAGTCGGAGTGACTATTGGAGTCGTCCTGTAACCGTTTTAGAATTAAAGATGTAAATCCAGTGATTACTTTCCTTAAAACATGTTCACTGGTTCAGACAGACCTTCATGATGACGGTTATGAGCTCAAAAATGTGCAACCAAACCTCAGATCATCACCTTTCTTCGTTTATTCTTATTATTTATTCTTTTTTTTCCATCTTTAATAAAGAGACTGTGAGAAAGTCAGAGAGCAGCAGACAAGCAGATCAGTGCGTCAGGAAATGCAATGCTTAAGAGACGGTGACAAGAGGAGCAGGGATAATAAGGGATAATCACAGCTTTACCCTGCCACTGCCAATCAGTCCGCACGGGGGGATTGAGCGATGAAGATGGCGGGCCGTTGGTACGCCTGACCAGCTATCTGTTCTCACTCTGATAGCCTGTAAGGCATGTTCTAACCCTCACATGAGAACCCTAATCCTGCAGAACACTCATGCTGTGGGAGATTAGCTGCAAGGTCTCCTCCCACATTAGCGAGGATCCCTCCCTTACTTCTAAGGAGGAAGCAGATTGGGGAGGGGGGCAAGGTGGGAAAAAAAGGAGCATAAATAGGGCAAGGACAAGAAGACTGGAACACAGAGAGGGGAAAATGCAACGAAATGAGAAAAAGAAGAATATTGAGGTCATTCCTCAAAGTGTAAACAAAATCTTACAGAGTATAACAGGATTTAAATGGTGTGAAAGGATTGTAGACAACAGCACCGAGGCAAGTAAGGACAGTTTATTTTTGCGTGAGGAGAGAGAAAAAAAAAATAAGGAGGCTCCTTTCTCCTCCACAAAGACCTGGGAAACTGGCCTACAAAGCACAGAATAAAGGCAGGGTGAGATGAAGAGGAGGAGATGGATGGAAAGAGTGGGTGATGCTGAAGCTGGAGCCGTTATATTGTCATGGTTACCATTGCTTAGCGTATGAGGAGGCTGCTTTTGTGTGTGTGTGTGTGTGTGTGTGTGTTTGATGTGGAGCACAGGGCTCCCAGTATCAACAGATGTCACGTGATGTGTGCTGAAGCTTTGCCTCAATTCTGTATGATCTCCTGAATTTTTGTTGTTTCTTTTTTTTTCTTCTTCTTTTATTTTTGCCGTAACTGCCGAAGAGCCGCCTTCAGCATTACATCATCATCAGTAGGCGGTTTAGAGAAAAGCATTTCTGCCAAAATACGCATTATAGATGCAGACCATGAACACATTTAACTGTGCAGCGTATGTGAGGCTGAATGAACGGTTCTCTCATCGTATCTGTGAGGAATTAATGATGAAGACTCCTAACACATCTAAAAAAAAAATAAAATAAGAACAGCAGCAACACTGGCATACGTTTCCACACTCCCCCATCAGCTTAAATTGCTTTTTATATGTGGTGACGTCAAGCTGGCTTTTAATGCCTCACTTGATAATGATTGTTGGTATTACTCATAGATCACAGCGTGATGATCGTGTTTTTAAGACCAATGAGCAGATCTCTGTGTTTTATGAATCCTTTCGTTTGACTTTAGGGTGTGTGTGTGTGTGTTTGTGTGTGTGGGAACTGAACAGAGACACTTCACTCAAAGATGCTTCGATAGTTAGAATATTTCCCTGTTTTTTAGTCACTTTCTGTGCAGCCAGAGCTCATTATGACCTACCTGTTGACTGCTCTGTCTCCTAACAGATTTTTTTTTTGGAGAAAGTGGGAAATAAAGTTTTTGCCTCAATGTAAAGTTTTAAAATTCTGCTTTATGACATGCAAATTCTCCTCCCCTTTTCCGTTTGAACATTTTCTTGATCTGTATTGTTTGTGAGGCAAAGCTCCACAGTGCCTCCTCACTCAGTGAACAGTGTAGTGCTGGAAGCCAAAAAAAAAAAAAAAAGAAACACATCTAACAATAAGCTGTCACAGTGTCACAAAGATTTAAAAGAAAAAAAAAAGAGAGAGCCAATTAAGACCTGCGGAGCTTCCGGTGCCACGTGTTTCCCTGAATGTCCTTTCAACATATCTCCACTCGTCACACCGAGGAGCTGCGTTTAAAAGGATTCACAGCTGCTTCATACTGACAAAACTAAAGTCTCACTAACAGCTTTTACTGTGCATTTCACGTACACTCACACGTTCCTGTTCTGGCTTCATGCTGTCTGGAGAAGTAGATGCAGTTTGTGGTTGCACAGGCTGAACACCAGAGAGATTTATGTAACAAGTGTGGGTTTACTTTATTTTCAAATGATGCTTCAAAATACCTTCAAGGAAATGTTGAACCGTGTATCGCTCCAAAATAAATATTCTTAGTTGGTCTAAACCTTTGCATGCAAGTGCCTATAGTTCTAATGTTCTTTTTTTGTTTTCATGGTATAATATAAAATAAAGGAGCAAAGATGGCAAGACACAAACTTAATCACAAATTCTAACCAGACTGCTAATATTTTCTAGTTTTCTGCAGGTTAGCTTATTGCAGCCTGATCTTAAAATAGATTAAATTGTGTTTTTGGTTTTTCTCCTCAATAATCTATATTTATTGCCCCGTATTGACAAAGTACTGAGTTTTTTATTTTATTTTATGGGTAAGTTTATTAAAAATATAGTCAGTGTCGTCTTTTATTGGGTTTAAATGGTATAATTATTCAGTTTTCCACTGGCTGCAGAATAAATATGAGAACACAGCTTAAACCTAATCATTTGATCATTACAGCAAAGCCTGAAAACTGTTGGCAAAGTTTTTTTTGTGTGGGTTTTGAGGTGTAATTTCATTCTGAAGCTGCTTAAAGGGTAAACATGAGCCCCACAGAATCCAGCTGTTTTATCTCTGACTCCCACCAGCTCTGCCAAACAGCCTGCAGCGAGCTACTAAACCATCACAAGCTTTCAGAAATAATTGTTCATGGCTGACCCGCCACACAAAGCTCCTGGCAGCAACAGTTGGGACTAAAGTTGAACTTGCATGAGAACGATAGGAGGGCTGGCTTGTACCTTTTTATATAGTATTTTCTGCTGACTTGATGGAGTTCTGATTTTTGATTTCTTCCCTCTGAAAGTCTGGGGAAATCTATCTGCGTTACTTTGTTTTTATTTTATTATATAAATTAAACAGACATTTAAACATTTGGAGCTTTAGACTGGAAATGATTTTTGTTTGTTTGTTTGTTTGTTTTTTTAGAACTAAAGACTTTTTTGTGAATTAATATCTTGTTTGACCAGTAAACCTCTTTTAACCATAAAATTACAATTGTTGCGTGTGATCTGTTGCATCAGAAGCATGTTTTTTTTATAAAATATATTTATATTTTCTGTAATCAGTGGGTCAGAACTTTAAAAAGTAGGAGCTGCTGGAAAAGTCTAATCAAAATCTGTTTCCTTTAAGAAACGTTTTGCATTGATGAAGACTTGTTATTTTTTCACAGGTTTATGCAATTTCCTGGGGTTTTTAAATAATACAGGAGATTTATTTTTTTTAAGTCAGAGATTAATTAGAATACCTTTATTTTTATGACAACTCATTATTCCACAACTCATTGTTTACTCATTGTACAGATTCTAGTTTTAATATGAACTTAAACCCAAATTAGTTCATACAAAATTATGTTTAATACCTTAAAAATGCAATAATTACCAAGTGATGTAAAAAATGCTTGACCGCCAGTTGATTTTCTGTTACCTACATTTTCCTCATCAGTTCGGCTGCAGCGATTGATCCTGAGCTGCTGAACTCAACAGCAAACAGTTGTTTTTCCATTAATAATTGCCTTAGATTACCCTTGTAGTTAATTTATTTCTCTGCATTTTTGTTTTGGGGTTTTAGAGGCAAACACTGTAAATCTTATGCACAGTTTAACAGTGGTTTTGGGGTCTTTAGTGACAATAATAGAAGAAATAAATATAAGCAGTAAAGCAATAAAAAAAAGCATTTATTAGTTAGAGATTTAAAAAAAAAGAAATTGAATAACAGCATTTTGATTACCTTTGATTTGTTTTACTAGATATGTTGCCAAAACTACAAACACATGCACACAGGAAAAACTTTATTATCCGATTTTTTCTTTTTAGCAGCAAATGATTATTCATTTCTACACTGCAGAAACTTAGTTGTAGTCTCAAACTCAGAAGTTAATATGTACAGCGACAGTTTTCAGTGAGTTGGGGTGGAGGCAGCGTGTACAACATCCTTTCCTTTAATTACGTCATAAAAAGAAATCCCTGAACCTAAATGGTCTTCATAACGCAGGGTTTCACTCTCATACGTACCAAAGACATCATCCGTGCTGACACCACGTCGCCCCACAAACTCATCAAATCTTCCATCTGTGGTATTTCTCAGTTCATAAAATCAGTGTCGGGTCTCAGGCGCCACGCCGAGGGCAGGGAGCTCCGGTGCATTAGCATCATCCTACGCTCCTCGCTCGCAGCCATGCATAAAACATGACCATGTAAAGCCACATCTATCTGCGCCTCCGTCAGCAGACGTCCCCCCTGATGAGACAGATTCCACAAGGAGACGACGGTGGTGTCTGGGAAACATACGGCTTGGTGTTTAGTCGCTTTATTCCCCCGTCAGAAGAAATCAGGCTCCTGCTGATTTTACTTTACTCTGAAAACTGCTTTTTCAAAGAGCTGCGAGGAGCGCTTTTAAAAATGACGTCAAAATGTGCTGAGGATGGAATTATGCATGAAAACTAACATCTTCTAAACTTCAATTTAACATTTGAGGGTTTGTGTTAACATGAATGATTTCATGGAAATTGGTAAGAAAGAGGGAAACGCAGAGAAAACTGGTTCCAGTGAATCTGAGGTTTTTATTTTGGGATTTTAAAAGCAGCCAAATGAAGGAGATTTTAACCTCCACACGGCAGTGGGAGAGAGGAACACTTTTTGTTGTGTGACATATTTAACTGGCAGAATATTCATTAGCTGATCAGCTCCTGAGCGTGCACTTTGAGCTTTTTGTTTTTGAGAAGAATAATCACGTTTGTCTGTTTTTGTTTTTCCAGATTCTGATCGGGGAAGTGACGAGTTTCTTTGTGAAAACGGAGGGAGCTCAGGAGAAGACCATAGTGACCGCCGACTGCTGTTACTTCAACCCTCTCCTCAGAAGGATTGTACGCTTTCTGGGTCAGTTATACTCCTCTGGATTATTCTGCCTTGACTCTCTACCCTGCATTCAAGACTCATTAAAGTTCAGATCTTTAGAAGTGGGGTTCTGAGGAAAGCTGAATAATTTTAGCTAGTTGTAGAAAGAAATGGAACATTGCTTCCTTTTATTTACACCACTTACTCATTTTATCTCTCCCTCTCGTTTTGCAATTCAGGTGTCTACTCCTTCGGCCTCTTCACTACCACCATCTTTGCCAACGCCGGTCAAGTGGTGACAGGAAACCAGACGCCTCACTTCCTGTCTGCCTGTAAGCCAAACTACACCGCGCTGGGCTGCCAGTCTCCCCTGCAATATGTCACCGAGCAACGGGCCTGCATGGGAAACCCGTTCGTGGTGATGTCCGCCCGCAAGTCCTTCCCCTCCAAAGACGCGGCGCTCAGCTTCTACTCAGCCATCTACACAGTGGTACGTGACAGAAAATCTGACAGAAAACGTGGCTCATGCTGGTCTTGTCGCAAAACTCAAACATTGGCGGCAGTTAGGTTTTAAATAAATCTTTCTATATTTATTACTCAATAAAATATGAAAGATTTAAAAAATAAAAGGATGATAGTTTAGTTAAAAACAACACATGGACAGTGATCATTGCTGTTTTTCCTGTGATTTTTTTTTGAAGCAAGTATATAATCTTACAGTTTTGTATGAAAGCGCTCAGCTGCAGTGAAATGATTGCAGAGTGCGGCCTCTTGTGGCCTCTTGTGGCCTGATCAAGATTTGGATGCTAATAATCCAGTTAAGCCTGCAGCACAGTTTCTGTGATCTCTGCCTGAATTCAACACTTGCTTCACCTCAATCCGAACACATTACATCAGATTTTTATCTCACAGTTTTCCACACGCGTTCCTGTCTTTCAGATGTACGTGACCTTGATCTTCCGGACCAAAGGGACCCGTCTGATGAAGCCCACTCTGTGCCTGGTTTTGCTGTCCCTGGCCGTGCTGGTCGGGGTCGTGAGAGTGACGGAGCACAGGAACCACTGGAACGACGTGGTGGCTGGATTCGTCACGGGAGGAGCCATCGCTGCTTTCCTGGTGAGAGGAGAGAAACGAGGGGAAGGATGCTCAAGATTTCAATCTGCACATCCACTCAGCTTCACTCTGGGGGCTCATTGGATCTCATGAGCTGGAAATGGCTGCTCTCTGGGGGGGATTTGGGGAATAATGTTGCTCTTTAATGCACCGTCATGGAGGTTAAAAGGGCTGTGTATGTGTCACTAAATTTAAATAATAAGCACATTTCTACACATCATTTACTTCTTGGTTGCACTGCGATTTGGTAGCGAAACCCCCCCTCCCTGTCAGGGTTTAATAAGGCGATGCTGCACAGTAATGTCTGCAGCTGGTCGTACTGCGAAGGTATTTGTGGACGTGAAGTCTATTTACAATTACGAATCACACTGAGGAATTCACTCTGGTTTAGGGTTGGCATTTTACTGCTGATTGCATCATTATTTACTGATGCAAGAAAAAATAAACATGCTTTAAATATGTATTTTTACCTTAGATAGTTGCTGCAAAACAAACAAACATCAAACCGAGGGTCGGAGTGGAAAGAATTTCTCCACATATTTATTCTCTCAAATTTATTTTTTCTGCTTAGTTCTAATAAATTATATATTTTAACACGTAATTTACATTTTACTGTTTTTAAAAATATATTTTTTTGTTTTTGCTTTTACTTGTAGATGCATTTGTGTAAAACAAAGGCAAGAAGGAAAACACTTTGTTTTTAACTAAACTTTAAACTTGAAGCTAAACTGAGGCACCAGCATGCACAGTAGATCTGCACATGGATCCTGCTCCTTCCGGTCTGTTGACCAATAGGAGAGGAGCTGAACCAAGAAGGCCTGAAGGAAATTTTGTAAATGATTAGCTAAATGTTAGATGCAGTTTTGTAGTTTTATTTTTATGGTGTGTGTGTTATCATGTGTTCTCTCTCTAGCCTAAACAAAAATGAGTTACGTTCTGACATCTGACATAAAAGTTACCACCTCCAGGGGTGTAACCAGGAAGAGGTTATAAGGTTGAATTATTATGATATAGGGAGAAAAATAAGTGTTTTCAGAAGGGTTAGTGTTTTGCAGAGTCTCAGTTTAGATCCAGCCTGGACAGACTGGGCTGTTTTGTTTGGGTTTAGCTCAACAGCAGATTAGGAATAAAGTTTTAAGAGATTCAAGTGGATTCCTGCTTTTATTCAGACATGCCATTTTTGAACAGCGCATTATTTCTTCAGGCCCGCCCACCAATGCATAAGGAAATTTAAATACAGGAGACAAATGTAAAAGCAACCCATGGGAATAAAAAGACTCTTGGGAAAGTTATAAAAAATAATTAAATATAATCATAATCATAAATGGATGTACAAGTAAAAGGAAAAACAAAAAAATATATATTTTTAAAAACAGTCAAATTATGGGCTAAAATGTATAATTTTTTGGAACTAAGATTGAAAAATAAATATGAAGGTCAATTAAATTATGAAATATGAGGTACAGTTCTCCTTTTTAATTTAATTGGTGCATTTTAAGTGTATTTATTTATTTATTTGTCCATTTATGTATTTCTGCTTTTATTTCTAATAATGTCAGTTTCGGTCCTCCGTATTTCACAACATATTGATCATTAAGACTCATGATTCCTGATTTAATTTATAAGCTGAGTGTAAGCTGGTGAGTTTACAGGTTTTGTCCCTTTCTGCCTTCTCTCCTGTAGGTGTCGTGTGTGATCAACAACTTTAAGCCATCTAAGATAGCAATTCCCATTCCCCCACCTCCACAGCGTCCTGAGCCCCCCATTGGGTTGCCTCTCCTCACCCTGCCCCGTGTGGAGAGTCCACTGGAAAAGTTAAGTGTTATCCAGGTAAGAGGAGGGGGGAAAAAAAGCTTTTTTTTTTTTACTTTAAAGTTTTTTTTGTCTGCCATCCTTCAGGGTTAAACTTTCTAATATTCTCATTCAAATAAAATGTATTTTTCACCTTATGTTGTGTTTTATTTTTCCTGTCAGGCTCCTGGACTACCCTACTCTGAGATCACATGACCATCAGCCAACCCTACCCCCCGCCCCACCCGACGTGCTCTTTCCCTCAAGACGTTGCCTCACCAGCTCAGTCTAGACCTGCCCATCGACATCCCCCCGCCCTGCCCCGCCCACCCCGGAGGACGACGGCCTCTGCGACGAGTCAAATCCACCCAGGTGTGAAGGTTGGCCCCGGCACCCGGGACAAAAAGCTCGGCTCGTTCTCCTCACCTGGACTGTCGGGAGGCTGAGGCCTGTCCTCCGCACCCGTCTGTTTATCCTTCAAGATGGCCTCTGTTTTTTTTTTTTTTCTGTTTTCTGGAGAGGGGTGAAACATCGACCCACGAAAAGACTTTTCAAAGCCAGAGCTGTTAAAGCAATACTGTGTCCTGTTTCAACAGAGACTCTAATGACTGTTGGCTGGTTATGACTTGATATTTCCAATCAAATATATGAAAAAAAAAAATAAAGGAATAAAAACGAACTTAGCTGAGCTGAGCGTCACAAGTGGATTTTCCTCAAGATCATTTTTGCTTATACTCAGGACAATCAAGTGGAACCAACTAAAAGACAAATAAAAAGACTTTTATGTAATAATAATGCTGGTACAGCGGAGGAGGATGCTACAGGTTTGTTTTCTGTAGTAAAAATAAGAAATCTTGACAAAAAGGGAGACTTTTGTAAATTATAGCACAGATGAACCAGTTTAATGTTCAGTAAGCAATGTTGTACCTTTTTTTTTATTGGTGTGAAGTGATAGAAGAGAGATTTATACACACTAGAGCTTTGCTTTTGATGCTACACTTGTTTTGGAGGCATCACTTTAGTCCCTCCTGACATGAACTGAACTGATTTTCCAAGCGTAAACTTTTATGTTTGTGTCTTTTTATGTCCATTGGTTTGATGTTCAAGCTGTGAAAAGTTTGGAAAATGATTTCACTTCCTGCTTATTACCATGTGACCTTTTTTTTAACTGTTAGCTTTCAGGTGATTTTGTTTTCTATTTTCTTCAAATATTTTACCAAATTCATTCTTCATTTGTTTTTCTTTCAGCGTACGTTAAATCACAGAGCCCCCCAAAGGGTTTCTCCTATTTAATGTTTTTTTTTAAACAAATATGATATAAGAGCTCTAATGACGTCAGTTTGCTGCAGTTTTAAAACACTTGTCCAAACATCCATCACATTATCACACAAATCAGTGAGACCTCTGAGTTTTGTAAGGTTTGTACAGTGCTTAGATTTTTTTTTTTTTTTTTTTACAAATATATACAACATTATAATTCTGCTGAAAATGTTCAAAGTGAACTGTTTGGCAGGAATCTGAGGAGTATTTGGAGCTGAAGCAGGAGTTTATAGCGGAGGAGAAGTGTGTGTGAAACCTTAACTAACAAACAGTGTGTTTGTCTCACAACACAGGTTATCTTCTTTGAAAGTATTTAACCATAAAGAATGGTTTTCATAGGTGTGAATGCTTTGTGTGTGGATGAGTGCGCGCGCATGTGTGTATTTATAATGATCACATTGTACGGCAGCACAACTGTTAATTTGGCAATCTGTTTCCTTAGGTTAACCTGTCAAAAGTAGCTGCTATAATTACACACTTGTGCTTGTTTGTAACTGCAGGCCTTAAAGGACCCCTGCCAAGGCGTCCTAACAATGCCTGTTATAGCAGAGGGGGCTCATTATAGCTCTGAGATTACCTACAGTATTTTCAGTCAGTTTTTATTTTTATTTATTTTATTTATTTAGCTGGGAGATTGAGATCACCCGCTCTACCCAGATTATGTTATTTTCATGTTAAAGGTCTCTGTTTTGTATTTATTTACCCAAATAAATTGCAGTTATCACATAGTGATGTGAGAATCCTTGATATGGATGTTTGTTCCATTTGTGTGATGCTGTGGTTTTAAAACTGGGGGGTTTTATTTTTAGTCTGATGCCGACAATCTAATACATCAAGATATATGAGAATTAAAAATCAATAAAATACAGCACAATCTATGATCATAGTGAACCGAGAGTCAGTAAATTGGGACTGAACAAACAAATGGGGAAAATATAACCTCCTTCTCGCTGTGCTCCTATGAAAAACAGGTGATACATAAAATATTCTCATAAACAAAAATGACTGCATGTTATCAACTGTTCTGATTTCCTTCTAAGCAGATGTCTGTTTAAAACATACCTAGAAAAGTCTTTAATATTTTTTTAAAATCCTATTTTACTGGTGTAAAGATGTGGGGAAATAAAAACAAAAACAGAATCCACCTTGATTTAATCCCAAAACTGCATTGATTCAGTTGCTTCATGGATCAAATTGCAATAAATCAGTTAATCATCACATCTCTGCATTACACAGCAGACATTCACTAATTCTGCACTTAAGAAGATATTTTTATATATATTTGCTTCTTCCAAGTGTTTTAGATCAGTGGTTCCCAAAGTTGAGGTCAAACCCCACACTGGGGTCCCGAAACATGAAGGTGGGGTCCTGACATTTTTTCTGCCTTTGTTGCATTTAAAAATGACTGCTAACAACTTTTCCTTTTGTCTTAGTTGTTACAAAACAGTGAGATTAGTGTACCTAAAATTTTTACCATGTGCTTGTTTTATGACCTGCTGTTTTTCACCCAAGAATAGTTTGTATATGTGGGTCAAAAGGTGAAAAGTTTGAGAACCATTGCTTTAGATCACAACACAGGCATCCATTCATAAGGGTTTTCAGATAAATATATGTTAGCAATTACATTTTTCTTTGTGCAATTTTTAGCGCATGTTTTTGCTCTTGCATATGCACACATTTATACAAGCGTTGGAAACAATGCGAGGTTTGTCGTCCTGCTCAGGAACACATGGAGCCAGATATCAGACGACAGAGTATCCAATCTGCAGAGAACCACTCCTCCTCCTCTTCCTACTCCTCCTGGCTCGCAGCCACTTCTGTTTGTATTTATTTATTATTCATGTAGAAAGGGGCTAAACCACTGAAGCTCTGACAGCTGAATGAAATTGAGACTTTTTTTTTTTAATTCTTATATATTAGTGATCTTAGACAAGAAAGATAATAATGGTGCACTGAAATTTTGTTTCGTCTCTGTTCCACTTTCACTCACTGAAACATATCTAAGGTGCAAAGTATTTATTATAACATTTTTAGTGTTTAGCACAGAGAACCTAACGGATGACGTGTGCCATTCATCACCAGCTAATTGCAAAATTCCCTTGAAGAGCTGCAAAAATGTCATCATATTAATCACGATGTTGTAGCAGACAGACATGAACACACGGGGGCGGTGTTTCACCACGCGTAATGAAACACTGGAGCTTTCAGGGGGGATAAAAAAGACTTGTGTTATTGAACTAGACATTAGGAAGGTAAATATGAGAGAGACGGAAAACAAACAAATTTTTGAGAACATTTTCACTTGGCCTCTGATGGACCACAGCAGACATTAGTCATCAATCTAATAAACGTAATAAGATGGCACGCAGAGACAATTCCTCTTTTTTTGTCTGCCTATCTTCCCCCGCCTCCTATTTGTGTGTTACTTTGAATTTGTGGTTGTTAGTTTTGTTAACGACCGATACACACACATACACACAGATTGAGAGAGAGAACTCTCTGGACTCTCGACAACATTATCTTTTCCGGAAATTGCTTCTTGAGCACAGCCAGAGCCCCATTAGAAAAGAGGAGCTCTATGCTGTAACCTTTTTAAAAAGCCATTAGTGATGCACCTGCCTCTCTCTGTCTCTCCGTTCCTATTTGTGTGTCCTATTTGTCTCTCTTGTTAACACTGACACACACTCACACACTTACGTTTTTTTTTTTCCTCTTCCATCCTGATTGCCAGCATCCCCGTTCCCAGACCCATAAACAAACTGCTGAGCCAAATGAACACATTTCCACTCCAATTAGAGTATAAATCTTTCACATCTTCAGGTTCCACCTCAGAGTGCAAACCACTTCACTTCATTATTTACGTGTGTTATTCTAATGAGTCGTGGCTGTGAAGTCAGGTGTCTGGCACAAAAAAATAAAAAAGAATTCTTTGATTGTAAGCTTAAGAAAACAAGATATTTTAAAATATGTCGTGTCACCGAGCAGGCTGAGTTCACTCCATCGTAACACAAAGAACTAATCTGGGAGATTGATTTAGCATTGACCAGAGGCTGTGAGCTTTAAATCAAATCAATCCATAAGATGTCATGTAATATGCATGCATGACGTGAAAAGCTGCCACACTGTTCATCAGTTAAGCAGATTATAATATTTATGCACCAGCGCAAATTACCTTCCCAGTTTCAAAGAAAGCTGGGACCGTTTGTAAAATGCAAATAAAAACAAAAGTATTGACTTGGAAATTCCACAATTTTATTCAAAATGGAACTCAAACATGTTTATTTTGTGAAATTGCTTCTTTTTTAAAAAAGTCATTTTAATTTGATGGTAGCCACACATCTCAGAAAAGATGAGAAAGGAGCAAGAAAAAGTTGGAAATGAACGTGGTGCGATGAAAACAGCCAAAATATTGTTTTTTTTTTTTAGCTAAATAAGTTAATTGACAACATTAAAGGACTATTTTAGAAAGGCTGAATCCATCAGAAGTAAAGATTGACAGAAGTTCACCTTTCTGTGAAAATCTGCAAAAAATATTGAACAATTTAAAAATAAAAATAATAGAAATTTGGAAGACTTTAAATATCCCATCTTTTTACAATAATATATGGTTTCCTCTTTCAGCTGCAGCCTTGTTCAGGGGTTGCCACGTTGAGCTAACTCCCACAAAGATTTGACATTTGTTTTTACACCAGATGCTCTTCCTGAAGCAACCACAGACCACAACGTGTGGAGAGACATCTCGGACACCCAGGGTTGCAGTTGGGGGATCTGTTTGAGGCATATCTGGATGCTGCACCAAAATCTCAGGAACACTTCTGCAAATCATTCACTGCTTGTCAGTTCACTGTGACATTCACAAGTGCTGGTTAAATCTCTATCATGTAAAAAAAGGCAAAATGAATGAATAAAATGTAAATTAGATTTTTTTTTTATTTTCTTTAACTGCGTACTCTGCATCCTTCACACTAAAGAGTCAAGGAACTCTCAGCTTATTATCAGTGCAGAGGTCAAAAGCCTGCTTCTCTGATGGTATGGGGTTGCATTGCTGCCCCTGACTGCAGCTTGCAGGTGTGTAAATCCACCATCAATGCAGAAAAACATATTTGTGTTGTAGAGCAATACAATGTCTATATTTTTTATTTTAGTCCAGACATCGTCTCTTCACCAAGCTGGCCTTAAATTTTCATGACATCACAGGATATAGACTCATTTATGACATCACAGGATATAGACTCATTTGCGAGGCAACCTGGAAAGAAGATCCTTGTGCCAAATCCACCCCTGCACAGATGCTGCATCAGTGTTTCTACCAGATCGGTGTGTTTTAAATTAAGCACAAACACATTGTACATCTGGTGGATGTGTTTATGTGTTTAACCAATATGTTTTAATGGTCGTGAAAAAGCCAGTACTTTAAAATGAGGGGGGAGGGGAAGAAGGAAAAATGTACATAAACTACATAAACGTGTGAAGCTTTTTGCAGAAAAAGTGAGGCTGACATGGTGCTAATAGTAGTGCAAATCTGGGCTGATGTTTTGCTACAGGCGTGTAAAGTTTTTCTACAAAAAATAGTTATTTTAGTAAGAAAATATAAATTAAATGCAACTCAAAAATGGTTTCATAGATGGGCGAGGTTCCTCTGTCACTATTTAATCTGTTTTCTAAAAAGAAAAAAAATATATTGTGTTTACAGGACTGATACTTACATTTGGAAGTTGTTGCCAACCTGCAACATGCAGTCAGTTTTTTTATGCAGCTACAGAAAACTATCTCAAATTCATCATAAATACTGTTGTGCCATGCATTATCATTAGTGCCTGCTAGAAAGGCGGAGGAACAGTTTGGGAGTTCTGTTCTATAAAAATGCTGGACAACGGTTTAACATTTCCCGGCGAACATTACTCCTTCACCTCATCCAGACGATAGATTCTCTCTGAGAGGATTGTCAGTTTTCTGTGTGCAACATAAAAAAAAGAACTTCATGAATAAAAAGGTCATGTACAATGTTTTTAGGCTACTTGGATTCAGTGTGATGGGACAGGCCTGCATGGTTTCCAACAGAGACGGGTCACTGGCATTTATTGATGATGTTACAGAAAACAGAAGCAGACAAATCAAATCTAAAGTGTACAGATTCAGCAAGGTTCTGTTGTTTGTAAGTAAGGACTTTTAATATTCTGTAATGGCAAATCAGTCATGATCAGGCTGCGCTGAGGGGAAATACTCAGACTGATGCATTCAGCCTCAGCACCATCAGCAAACACAGTTTATGTTTGGAGCATTGATACATTTAGTAACACAGATGCTGTTTGGTTGAAAAAAAAAACAGCAAACTAAACTGACAATGTCGTGCAAAAGAGTGGAAGTTTAATATCAGCTAATGTTGTGTTCTTTCATCCTTTTTGTATAGAGAGTTGAAACCAGTAGCCTGGAGGAAGACTTTTTTTATTTTTTATTATTTCTGTCCCATGACTGATAACTATATGAAAGAAGACCACTTTAAAAAATGACCAGACTATCCCTTTAACAGAGAAACTTTTTTGGCACTTTGTGACCATCATCATGTCAAAAGGACGCATTTTGTTTAATTTTGTCAATTTAGTTTAAAAATTATAATACAAAGGCTGACAGAGGTACATAAAACAAAGTGATTTCCAAAGATGTGACTATTTTACAAACAAATATCCAAGTTTTTTGAGAAGTGGTCAAGAAACTGTGGGATAAAAGTGGGAAAAAGTGTGATATTTAGAAGTGCTGCACTAATTATTTTTGTGCTGATCATAATTGAGATGTGTTAATTGTTTTGTCAATCTGTCTGGATGGTTCAAAACTAGAGATAGTTGTATGTCACGTGGTCATATAAAAGTTTCTACGACACTACTTGTTTCTACTACAACGTGAGGACCATTTGCGCCATAGTTACTCAATGTGTGTGAAATAGTTTTGTTTCAGGTTAGGGTTAGGAATAGACTAGTGATGGTCAGTTTTAGGGAAAATGTCTGGTTTAGGCATAAATACAGTTACAAAAATGAATGGAAATCAATACAAAGTCCTCAGTTTGATGCAAGTACAAGGATGTGTGTGTAAATTGTGTGTGTTAGCTCAAGAACAAATATGTGTCCCTGCATAGGTGTGTGTCAGACATCAGAGGTGAACTTTGCTTCCTGACTCAGTGTCTTGGTGTAATTCTCCTAAAGTCTGGAGCCAAACTGTCTGAGGCTGAAGGAAGGAAGGAAGGAAGGAAGGAAGGAAGGAAGGAAGGAAGAAAGAAAGAAAGAAAGAAAGAAAGAAAGAAAGA
>JAUBOC010000127.1:2973669-2986079 GCA_032275365.1 Anablepsoides cearensis | reverse complement strand
ACAAGAAATCATTCATATGATAGAGCAGGGATAGATTTATTAATCCAGTGGTGTATAGTAACTAAGTACATTTTTTTTACAGTACTTTAGTTTTTATTATTATTATTATTATTATTATTATTATTATTATTATTATTGTATTTCTTTTTTAATTTTTCATTTTAACAAGTTTTTTTTACCATAACTAATGTTTTCATTTTGTTTCACTCAAAACATAAAAATGGTTTACTTTTTTACACTAAAATTTAACACTTAGTTACTCGTTTTAAATTTAAATATGACCGAACTCATCATCAAAGTTGCACTCACAAATTAAGTGTTGACAGGTTTCACTGAACCGAGTTGAGTTTGGTTAAGTAAATTTAACACATTATTATTTAGAATGTGTGTAAAAGTACTTATACTTTCCCGATTACTGTGAGAAGTTTTATGTCTTTTAATTAGTTATTTTTGTATCAGTGAAATTCAAGATATTTTTACTTTTATATATTTTATACACTGTATTGATGTAATTCTCTGCATTTTACCCATCGCACATGTGCACACACATGTGGAGCAGTGGGCTGTGAATTACAGCGCCCGCGAAGCAGCTGAGGGGTTAAGGGCCTTGCTCAAGGGCCCAAAGTGGGGCTGGTTAGTCCAGGGAGTTAAACCAGAGACCTTCCGGTCACAGACTCGTCCTCTCTAACCTCTGAGCCCCCACTTCCAAATTAGTTATACTTTTTCAAGTTATAAACTTTTAGTTGGAATCGAATCTGAGGTAATCCAGCTGCTCTGCTGCATGGAAATGACTCAGCTGAGGTGGTTCAGGCGTCTGACAGGATGCCGTCTGAAGACCCAGAACTCACTGGAGGGATTATATACATCGTCTCTGGCCTGGGAAAACCTTGAGATCCCCCAGGAGGAGCTAAAGAGTTTTACTGGAGAGAGGAATGTCTGGATTTCCCTTCTGGATCTGTGGTCTTTGACTAAACCTCTGATAAGCAGCAGAAAATGAAGGAAAAGATCTTCCCCTGTATGTTCACGTCCTGTGAGCTTGTAGTTTTCCAATATTGAACTTGAAGCACAAAAAAAAAATTAAAATTTTTCAAAAATGTTGCTTTACAGTCAAATTGAAAAATATATTATTTTTTCTCATCTCATGCTTCTGTTTTTTCTTTCTCCTGGTGCAGCTGGCAGGTGCAGCCATTCTGGGTGTTGGTGTGTGGGTGAAGGTGGACAGTGGCTCCTTGTTGGGTTTATTGGAAACAGTGGAAGATGCTCCGGATGAGTTATCCCAGCTGGCTAATGTCAGCTATGTGCTCATCGGCGTCGGTGCCGTGCTTTTGGTCATCGGCTTTCTGGGCTGCTGTGGAGCCATCAGGGAGAGCAGGTGTATGCTGATGATGGTGGGTAAAGTTTATCTTCATCATTTGTCCTCACAGGAAATAAAATGGACACGTTAACCGAGATAAAACTGGATGTTTTAGAGGATAGCAAGTTTTTTTACAGATTAGTTTTTGTTTGTTTTTAAGTGAGACTCTGTGGATGTTATGTTTTTAGCTCAAGTGTTTTATATTGAGACCTTTATAATCTGATTTATTTCTCTTCCCCTTCAGTTCTTCATTATTGTGCTGATTATTTTCCTCGTTGAGGTTGCAGGAGCCATAGTGCTGTTTGTCTTCCAGGGCTTGGTGAGTAGGCCTACAGGTTTTAAAAGCTGTTAAACTTTGTATGAATTAAGATTTCTGATGTGTTTTTGATCTCAGGCTGATCAGCTTTTAAAGGATGTGGAGATTCAAGTAATTAAAGGCATTCAAGGGAAATACGGAGAGGACGAGAAGATGACCTCTCTCTGGAACGCCACCATGAACGATGTACTGATTTTATTCATTTCAGTAAACAGTGTATATTTATCATATTTATATGTGCCATTTATTTATTTAGAACTAATATCTTAATGTGTGCAGTTTGTACAAGATCTGTTGGAGTTTGCAAAATATTTTATAAACAAGCAAACTGATTTCAATTAAACTCTCAGAAAATCTAGTTAATATTACAGACATAGAGCTTTGAAATGGTGTGGTAGTAGTTGAGAGTACTGTAAGCTTTGCTGTAAACTATGTGCATTCCTTTAAAGAATGTTGGGTCTCAAATTAGAAATATGTATGTTGTTCTGAGAGATGTGACGTCTGAAATGAACGCTTTCTGATTTGTTTTGTTTTTTTAGTTCAAGTGCTGCGGATACAATAACTACACTGATTTTGAGGACTCCCCCTTTGTGGATCAATATAAGATTTATCCCAACACTTGCTGCTTCCAAAACATCACTACATGTACGGAAGATAAGGCAGGAACATCGGTATGAGACCAGTTTGTATTTTGTCTTAAACTTCACGCATTAATCCAGAGAGCAATGTCCTCCTGCTCTGTCCTGACTTTAATGTTCTTGTTGTCTCTCCTGCAGAATATTGAAGGCTGCTTTCAGAAATTCTTGAGCCTGATAGAGGAGAACGCTATGATCATTGCAGCTGTGGCTCTTGGAATAGCTGCTTTGGAGGTAAAATGTTTAAAGCTTTGATTCTGGGAACTTTGGACAGAGTTAGTCTTAAAACTGACATGCATTGATTTTGTTACATCTTGTGGAGAAGCGTGCTTATCAAAACCAGGCCTTCTCTAACTAAAGACCAGACATGCCCTTTGTGGACACACACACTCACACACACAGGTCTGGTTTGTATACCCACATGGGGACCGTGCATTGACTTCCATTCATTTTTTGGAAATTTCATAACCTAACCTTGATCATTTACTCTAAAATTATCCTCACAGGTACCTACCTGACCCTAAAACTAACCTAAACTCAATTCATACCTTGGTCCTGAAGTCATGGGGACCAGGATTTGGTCCCTACAGGAAGCATCTGGTCTCCACAAGGCTGTATTTTCCTGAAAAATTCTCCCCACCAAGAAACAAGCTCATGTCACACCATTTTATTATAGACAAGTTCAGATTTTTTTTTACATCCTAAATGTGTTTAAAATAAAAAGAATTAACTTTTTTATTTATGACTCCACCAAAAACACCTTTAAAGTCTCAGTCTCAAACCTATTTATTCTGATTAAGAAGCTGTTTTGACTATATTTTATCTAAAAGGAGTAAATCTGATTAAATAAGACACACATTATATAAAAACTCTCAGATGTAATTATAATGTTTAAATAATGACATTCAGGTGAAGTTTTGTGATTACTCGTGCAATCTTGTGCTATGATGCTCATATTGCAAAAAAATAATGGTGTATTTATGTTACACTGTTTTTAAGGAATTTGTTTTTCCTCAGACAGTAATTTATAATAAATTCTTGATGAATGTTTTATTCACCACAGATTGCTGCCATGGTGGTTTCACTGGTTCTCTACACAAAGGCTGGAAAAAAGGACTGATGCTTCCTCTGTAATAAAACCTGATGAAACTGTTTCAGCAGTAACTTTGTTCTGTAAAAAGTTTGATTTGATTTAAATGGCTTAATGAACATTTGATGCTCTACACAACTTGAACAGTGAAATTATGAAAGGAAATTATCAGAAGATGTAAAAACTATTTGTGTCGACCTTGGTTCATGTTTATACTGTGATTTATTTAAGTCTGATGTTTCGTTCTGTCAGCTGCTGCTTTATTCGCTGATGCATGTTATAATAATATGTCATGAAGCACGGTGTGGCAGACAGAATAAATGTATTTTTTATATGCTCAGTTCTTTTTGTATTAAATAAAAGACACGCTGTTGACTTGATTTATGGATTTACACCGTTTTTGTGTGTTTTTGTTTTAGAACATGTTTGCCTAAAATGATGTTAAAGACATTTATGATGTATAATATGAACATAATATTAAAGGACAAATATATTAACAGGTGTAATATTTATGAGTTAGTTAGAGATGACATTTCCAGTGATATTGCCTCAATAAACAGACCAGTCTTCTTTATTTTGCATATAAAAGGCCAACAGGGGGGAAATCTAAACCTGAAGGTGAAATCTCATCATCTCACCCATAGTTTTGTAGTATTAACTTCTGGATCATTTCCAGGCAGAAGTCTGTGTACTTTAAGAAAATTCCAGCAGGAAGGAAACATCTATGGTTCATTTATGGTTTTACTGGCATCATTAGCCTTTTCTTCTGGAAAATAAATCACTTAAGGAACATGTTTAAGGTTTCTAAAATATATAAATGAGCCACACCTTTAACACAGAACAGCACTTTTACAACACAGTAAATACAACAGTTAGCACTGATGTTTGCTCAGCAGCAGTATAGGCTACAGGACTTTGGCTGTCAAAAATCATTTTACAAGAAAGTGCATTTAGAGCCTGCAGCTTTCTGTTGTGGCATGACTTCAGTGGGATGTTATGTTTCATGTCTATTTGAGATTTAAATACATTTTGAAAACAGAAACACACTGTTAATTTACTAACTTATCACCTTAGAGGAACTGGGTTTCAGAGATGACGGTGTACGGAAAATAACCTGAAGTTTAACATCAACAAAACGGCTCAGATAATCATTGACTTCTGAAAAGTTCTTCCTCTCATCGTTAACACCACTGCTGTAAAGAAGGTGAACTGTTGTGTTCCTGCATCTCCATCATCAGAGCCATGAAACAGGCAGACCACTGAAAGTTGTTAATAAAGCTAAACTTTTCCACTGAAGCGCAGTGTCACAAAATCACTTCATGTTCAGTGGTGATTTTTGTGCACATATAAAACTGTAGACTCTTATCATCACACTCCCACTTCTGTGCTCCACACAAACAGTGTATTAAGCATCAACCGCAGCTTGTTACCACATCCAGCTGACTCACTTTCTAAAGTGGCATGCCTTTGGTAAATGCTCATTTTAGCTTTTACCATTCGTTAGAGGTTAGTAGAACATAACTGATTAACAAAGTTACTGCGCTATAAAACACATCGTAATGTACTGGATGTCATCTAAGAAAAACACCAGGGATCAGAAGTTCATTCTCTAAACTCTTAGGTTTAAAATGTTAAAAAGTAGAAATTCTCCCTTTCTTTTTCAGTTTAACCCCTCTCCACCCTGTGTGGAAACAGCTGTACATGCGGCAGCTAATTAGCGCAGTTAGCGCCGCGTCGGAGGCCGAGCCTTCATACGAAACATTACGAGTGAACAGCTGCTTAACTGTGTGTTTAATGAATAGGTGTTCACTATCAGTATGGTGTCGCCATATGGTCCGAACTGCTTTAAATCACTTTCTGTCGTGTAAGGTTAATTAGTTTTGATGTGTTATTGTTTACATTGTACACGGTTGATTACTTTGTACGGCGTGTGTTGGCAGGGTGTTTGAATGGGGTCTAGTTAATAATGTTTTAATGCCTGCCGTCTGCTGAAACAGCAAGTGATGTCATTCCACGTCGTGTTGCAGGTTATCACAATTAAAGTTTTCCCTCTGGCTGTCTATGCAAAGCCTGGCCTGCTACAGCTAGCTGCTGCTGCTGTCACAACTTGAACCTGAAAATAACCACATAGTTCCACGTAAATACGTAATAGAATAGATTATTATTGTTGCTGCAAGGCTTAAACAAATGTAACTAAAATGCAAAACTGACGTAGATGTAAATTTTTATGTATGTCAGTTTGAGGGCGGGGTTGTGCTGTTGTGTTAGACTCATTGTTTTTGCCTGTGTTTATGTGTTTAACTGTAATGTTAGCGAATCTTGTGTCGGCTGCACCGCACCTGATGATAAACAGTGTTTGCTTTAACCGCTGTAAATTTTTTGAGACATTTTACAACATCCTGAAACGATTGTTTGAAAAACCTCTTTCAGTCTGTTTTACTGTAATTTCAGCTTCTGCTGCTTCAGTTTTACATTCTGAGTGAAAACTTGGGATAATTTAAGAGGCTCAATTGTGGCTTCGAAGACACCAGAGTTATTTATTAACTCTTCATGGGTTCTATGACCTCCACCCGACACTGACGTATTTTCCCACATTGTAAACTTTAGAAATACAGCACCATGACTAACAGACCTGTGTTCAGTACGTCAGGTGCTCATGATGATAAAATAATAAAAATAAACTCCTGGTGAAACACTGTTCTCTTTACTGGTGATTAAAGCTAAAACATGTTGAGCAAAAAGTGATTTAGTTTTTGAACAGGTGGATCAGGATCAGCCTCAACTACAGAATCTAACAGTTTATTGGTCCCTTGTTTCAAAGAATTAAGATTCCCCGAGCTGCTTGGTGCTCATAGTTCTCACCTTCCTTTTATATGTTTTTATTGAGCACATCTCAGAGGCAGGAAGTTGTTTAAAACAAGCTCAACATACAGTAGCTGAAAGAGAGCAGTGTTTGGGACACTTTTTAACCTGGTAATAAAACTGACTCAGCTATTTCTGAACTCAATCCAAGCAGAACACCACTGCTTTCCGTTTTACCATTTAAAACTGCAGCAGGTATTTTTCTTTGTAATATTCAAATATTTTTTAAAAGCAAAATCTCGTAAAATTCTTTGAAAAAAACATTTGTTTAAAAATGTTTTATTTTAATGTGCAAGAAAATAAATTGTTTTACCAAAGGAGACTATTTTTATTTATTTATTTTTATCTAAAATCTATCATCTTATGGAGGTGTTAGTGTCAGCAGTACAATAAGGAGACTGTTAGTAAACTCTGCCCTCTTGTGGAAAATAAATATATATTCTCCAGCTGCAGGCAAACCTCAGATAAAACTTCTGACAGTGGTCATACACAGATTTTTGTCTCTGATAATCTTAAAGCAAATTTACAAATTTAACCAAATATTCTTCTTCTGCTAACTTGTTGATTTAATGAGGACATTGTGTGTTTGAAGTTGAAGAAGAAACTAAATAGTTAAAGTTAAAATTAACAAAACAGAAGATATGCTTGAATGAGCCAAATCAGAGCCTAAAATTAAATTTGGTAAAAAGCTTAAAGCTGAAAAAAGAATTCAAAATAATAAAAATTTAAAAATAGAAAAATGTAGCTAAAGCAATGATTAACAGAATATTAACTAAAAGCTGAGGCAGTTGTTGGCAGCTAAAAACTAGAATTAATCTAAGGTGAAATTTAAAAAGTAAAACAATTAGTGACCCATCACATCAAAACAAGGATTAAGTTTAAAGGTGGTTTATGGAGAAATATAGTGTTTTGATTAAAACGTTTGCAAAAATTGCATTTTGTCAAAACATAATGAATAAATGTCTTATGAATGTATCATTTGAATGAACTGTCTGAAATATAATCATAAAACAAAAATTTGAAGCACTTTTTTGAGCAATAGCAGCAGAAAACCTAATTTTGAGGAAAAATGTCTTCAAATTTTGAGATTTTCCCTGTGAGTTAGCAAAGTTTTGTTTCTTTTCAGCTTGGAAATCTTAATATTTAAATATAATTTGAGGTTTTCTCTTTATAAGGACATCAAAAATTCCTCATTAAAATGACATAAAATTAGGATTCAGACCAAATATGTATGTATTATTGTAACCAACAAGACAAATTAGGTCATATATATGGATTTACTTATGATATCTGAATGATCCAGTTATCAAAATGTAGCTTTTAAAGCCAGGAATCTGAAAATGTAGTTAGGTAATTTTGACCAAATTTGACTTAATCTTCATTTCGATATAATGGGTCACATTTGTATTTGTTTACATAAAGATTCAAATGGTTTTAAAGTCCTGATGATTAAACAATAAATGAAATGTGAGAGAACCAAAGAGTAGATGTATATTTTAGCTGCTTCTGTTGACATGAAGCCTTTTTTAATTGATCTAAAATTTAAGCTGAAATGACTCTGTTACAAACATCTGTTTCACCTGAGATTTATTCCGTTTAAAACATTTAAACTTGAATTGTTGGCTGATATAAAACATCTGACTCTACACTAACTTTATGAGGAAAATCATACAGACAAAACAAGTCCTTAAACCCTTTTTTAATCTTTCCGGACTGTAACATTCAGACAGCAGAGGGAGGGATGCTCGTCCCCCCAGGTCTGTATATGAGAAAGTCAAACACTCCTGGTTCAGACATGGTCACCTCAGGCAGTCGGTGTGTGATCAGGTCACGGGTGAGGGAGCACAGTGAAGTGTAATGGTGTAATGATGGGACGTCAGGGGAGAGGCCTGGAAGCAGCCTGTGGGAATGAATGCACAGGACGCAGCTTGTTTACACGGAGAACATAAACTCATTACTGCTTTACAATCAACGCTAACACGATTACCTGCCAAACCCAGGCTCATTGTTGAACCGCAGCCTTCTGGAGGGTCTTTGGCTGCAAGTGTTCTTTAAACCTTTTTTATTTCACTCTTTTAGTCGGGAGGTTAGTGGAAATGAACTGATTTAAATAGCTGTTGCTTTTTTCTTCAACTCTTTCATGTGAAATTTACAACATCTTTTAAACGCTAAATCATTTTACAAAACTAATTTATTCAACTGTTATAGATTCACACAATGAGAGATTTAAACTTGATTACATTTGACAGGAGTAATAATCCAACAAACAGTTTGATCCTAGTCAAGACTAAAATGGTTTAAAATAGATTTGTCAGGTTGGTCACAATGAAAATCTGTACTTAAACTGAGTTCATTCAACAAAATCTACAACATGTAAGATAATTATTGTTCATACCGTTTACACAGAACCTCCACCTCAAAACAAATGTAATATTTATTTAAGAAAAACTATTGTACAATAACTACAATATATATATACATACTTCTAATAAATCCAAATTTAATATCCTGCAACTCAGAACTGATTCATTATTGTATGGAAGAGGATAAGCGCCACAGTGAAAAAAAAAAGAAGAAAATTCCTGAGTTCTGACTTTTTTCTCAGAATTATAAGATTAAAGTCAGAATTCTGACTTTTTGCTCTGTGGCTCTATAATCCTCTTCTGTATTATTGCCTTTTATGTGTTTATTTTATGACTTCTTTTTTTTTTGCACTTACCTTGAAGCTGGGATTCTGTGTACCTGGACTCTGTGTGATGTCTGCTCTGCTGTGGGAATTCTAACACCTTCCTTGCTTTAAAGCGCAGGTGAGAACTGACAGCTCTCCATCATATAAAGCTCCCTCCGGCACCTGATGAATCAGTGACAGCAAGGTTTTCACTTGAAACCTTGGACCATAACCCGACACATCAAGACTGTCTCTATTGATTTTTCATTCCAGTGAAAATTAGCTGGAAAACTTTTTAATTGACATTTTCAGTTTCTGAGAATAGCTTAGGTTTTTAAATTAGAAAATGACTTTCTTCACCAGCTTCATCTTTTTGTCGTGCTGCGCAGCTGCAGCTGTTACGCTTCCCTTTGACCCTCTTGTGAAAAGGTCCCGAGCTGATTTCGACTCGTCTGGCGTTGGACCAGATGAACCCGTTCAGGCAAGAGTCAAGGTTGTGCAGCTGGACCCTCGTTCCTTGGCTCAGTCCGGGTTCTTCAGAAGAGGACTCACCCAAAGAAGAGCCCTTCCCCACAGCACCAGGCTGCCCTTCCCTGCATTCCTGTCCCGGGGTCGACCGGGTCCGGCCCCGGCTCTGGTGGCCCCTTTGAGCCCACTACAGAACCTGCGCACAAGAAGACCCGTGGAGGCAGAGCTGAAGAAGCAGCAGGGGCTGCAGATGTGGCAGAAAGTCGTGGATAAAAGAGAGAAGATATCCCTGCCTGTCAGCCTGAAAGATAGTAAACAAACATGCACTGCAGTGCCTTTCACTCAGGTAAGACCTTGTTATACTCTCCTCTTTCATGGATACAAATGTTGAAAAGAGTGATAATAAGACTGTTTATTCACGAAGCTGCTTCCCTGTTTACCCCAAAACTCAACCCTCCCTGTCGTCCTCCCAGCATGTGACGGCAGACGGATGCCAAACAGTAACACTGCACAACAGGCTGTGCTTCGGTCAGTGCAGCTCCCTCTTTGTCCCATCCGAGGGGGAGTTCGTCGAGACGGGGGCCTTCCACCTCCGGGCCCCCTGCTCCCGCTGCGCCCCTTCCAGAGCCCGCGCCGTCCCTGTGCTCCTGCGGTGCGGGGCCCAGGTCCGGGAGAAGCGAGTGATGGTGGTGGAGGAGTGCAAGTGTGAGACGAACCGAGAGGAGAGGAGCGCCGAGGCTGCTGCTGCGGCCTCACACCTGTAACTGTTACAGCTGGGACAGAAACACCACAGGAAACAGGATTAAAGGGACAGTTGGGATCTTTTGAAGTGGGATTCTGCTGAAAGATGAAAAATCTAAATCTTATATATTGAGGATAGCTCTTTGCACTGCTTCAGTTTGAAGATTTTCTTTCTAAAAAGACAGAATAGCTAACAGTTATGAGTGGCGCCAAGTAATTTAAAAATATTTATATTGTGATACTTTCTCAATGTGTGGTTATTCCAGTGGAAACATTATGAAATTCCTGCTCAGATGTTCCAAGCTGCACTAAAAGTATCAAGGCTAGCTATTTGTGCTGGCAAATAGTGATACAATCATGATTAAACAACCCAAAGATGCTTTAAAGTTATGAAATAAGATTTCTGTTTTAGAATATCTGAGCTTGGATTTGTTTTACTTTGGTCTTGGCCGCACACTGTTTAGCCTTTAGCTCTTCAGTTAAATTAAACTCAATTTCTCCAAACTGAGGTTATGTAAAAAGCTATCTACAACAAGTAAGATATTTATTACTCATAATCTTTCCGTAAACTTAAAAGAATTATTGCTCTAAAGACAGGAACTTGCTTCTAATCAAGATTGTCTTTACTTTTTTAATTGTATGTGTTACACTGATATCTGTGCTCATATGTGTGTAAATGTGTGAGTTATCTGGACTTATTCAAGTCTGAGGTTTAACTCAGAGAGAAGTATTCTGGTGGGTTATTCCATCATTGATTGTTGACAAATGATCTGTATGTTGGTCATGCATTTATTTATTTCCATCTCTATTTTTTGCAACCTAAAACATGATTAGCATCATATAAAGAGAAATAATTAAAACGTCCTCTGGCTCCTATTACCTTTTTCATCTGAACTCGCTAATTACTTTCCTGCAAATGTCGTTAAGTTTACGAGTGCAATTTACTTTGCATGCAAAGCTCAAATCAAACCACAAAGAGCATTTGTTTTTTTCTCTTTTTTTTTTCTTTTTTTTATTCTCCACGCCCACTCTCATATTCAAACATTCAAGTGTCAGCTCCTATGTTTTATTAAAAAGACATGTTCCTCCGACTTTTAGCACACGGCACTTACGTCTGAAAGCGCTCAAACTGAAGAGCAAACAAGCCATTGAGCGCGGGTACTTAGCGGTAAGCAAACATAATTGTTTCAGCATGGACTCCTGAATTATGTATAGGCGCCACCTATTCTCATGCCCGATGTCTTTTCAGAGTGGTTGTGGGAATTTGAAGCTCCTTCACCACAGATGCACTTGAGCAAGCACGCATGTGTGATTATGTGTGTACGAGCTTTTATTTTTCCAGTTAAGGCCCATAAAACCTATTATTCATTTATACCCTGGCACCTGGGTCTGGTAAAGTGAACTCATCCCACACATCCCAACGTACACATTCCCAGAGGAGCATAAAGAAGGAGGCTCTTTACGTTGGCCTTGGCATGCAGTCAAAACGGCTGCTTCAGATGGCCATTTGCATTCATTCACGTGGGTTTCTGCTGAAAATGTGAAAGCGCTCATTGCGCTGCGGGGGGTTTGCATTGAGTCCTGTGGATTCCATTAGCATGTGATTAGCATCTCGGGTTGATGGCTATATTTTCCAAGATTGATGGGACAAATATTTGCCCAGGTCTTAACCGTGAAGAATTAGAGGAGGGGGAGTGCTTTTAATCAAGCCCTTGTATTTGTCTGATTATATAGGGATGAGAGCTTAGGAGGCTCGGATCAAGTTGTTTTTTCACATCTTATACTTTGCAACGAGCGGGAATGTTTGCAAAACACTGTCATTCGTGGTAAACTAGACATCTCTGTTGCTGATGAGTAGGTGTTACAAAAGAATGATGTTCTTTTAATAATTTAGGGGGAAAACAACGACATAAAAATTAAACATGTGCATGATGGAGGACGGTTGTTGATTGAACAAACAAGGTGCACAAGAGAGTGCACCACTTAGCAAGACAGATGTTAGCCCCCTTCACATTGTGGGATCCGGCGGAGCACTCCTGTGTCATTAAGGATGGCCTGGTTCCCATGGCGAGGGGAGAGGAAGGAGCAAAAGAAGGAGGGCCTTCTGCCAAGTTCAGCGCCTCGGGGATCAGATCGGCGTCGCAGGGTGCTAAGTGGCCTAGTTAGCGCTTTAAAACGCACAATGAGCTGCCTGCTCTTTCTCTATGTGTGTGTGTGTGTGTGTGTGTGTGTGTGTGTGTGTGTGTGTGTGTGTGTGTGTGTGTGTGTGTGTGTGT
>JAUBOC010000127.1:2926424-2937619 GCA_032275365.1 Anablepsoides cearensis | reverse complement strand
CCCCCCCCCCCCCCCCCCCCCCCCCCCCCCCCCCCCCCCCCCCCCCCCCCCCCCCACTCCACACAGATCGTCATTGTGCTTCTTATAGAGGAAATGTACAGCTCGACCCATGCGTATTTAAAATTGATCTGACAATCGGATGAGCGCAGGAGCGAATTATCGCTTTAAATCCTGTATTTCAGTGGATAAGCACAGAAATATCTCCCCGAATCGGCAGCATTATTATTAATATCAGTGTTTCTGCAGAATGACAGCTTGCTCCTCTGCTCTCTCTCGCTCTCTCTCTCTCTCTCTCATGTGCAGCTGATGGTTGTGTGCAAATGTGGCAGATTTTTTTTTTTTCAGCTCTGCCTGGTCTGAGTCAAAGCTTTTGGATTCAAACCAAACGCAGATTTGAAAGAATTTGAATATATTTTTCTAATGTTTTGTGCAGACTGAATCTGTTTAAATGCTTTAGCGTGGTTGGAAATAGTTTCCCCTCTCTCTCTAAAACTGAGAGCTTAAAAATACAAAATTCCTGCATTAAAAACTGGTAGAATAATTAGATAATATTTTGTTCATTTAACAAAAAGTCAGTGAGCAAAGGAGCTGTTTTTCAGGAAATCCCTGTTTTGACAAGTTTGTCATCTAAATTAAATTTGAACAGTTCACTGAAACACTTTAATTCTGCTTTTGTGCAGTAAAATCCTCAATTGTTTCTGTATTTTAACATCCAAAACCACAATGAGCTTACAGTAATAATAAGTTCATTGTTCTGTATTTTATTTTACAGTAAATATCTGTTTTTAAAGCTACTTAGTTTTACTGTAATTTGTAAAATAAAACAGCTACTGTATAATTGTTGCAGTAAATTTATGTTATTTTAACACTAAAACGTTTTACAGTGTAAAATTGGGAAATAATTTATTTCATCAGATGTTACAAAAAATGCACTCTACAAATCACAAGCTTTACCAATACTTGACAATTTTTTTCTGGCTCTCATAAAGTTTATTCCTCGCAGATGTTCTTGATATTTTTGCACATTTTGGGTCCCAACCAACCGCATCACTCTGTTTCCATTAAGAGCTGCACACTCAATGTATATTTTCATGTTTTAAAGATCAGCGTTACGCAACTTTTATGGGCTCATTTGCTATAAATCAATACTGCCTTCCCCCCCTTAATCGTGTTGAAACTCAGCCACACTTGCACAACAACACAAACAAGGCCTCAAAATGTCAAATCGCACGTGTCTTCTGATGTCAGCCGCCCAATAAAGTCTTCAAATCAAGCGACTCGTTACTGGACAATGGCTCGTGACTGGCACTGCTATCGTGATCCTGATTTTGTTTTGATTGTGAGCCTGTAATTTCACAGCTGGTTGCGTTGCGGTTGTTGCAGAGGGACAACCTGCCAGTTGCACTACCTGTCAGTCAAAGACAAGCAAAGAGATTGAGCTGTGCCAAGGAGATGGGTGTGAATCCTGTCATATTATTATTAACACGTTTAGGGAATCATTTTAGCTAAGGTAATGGGAGGTGAAATATCTGAAATGAGCATAGTGCTAATGTGTGTGTGTTTGTGTGTGTGTTGCAGTGTGTCTCCATGTTTCCCAGTTTCTGTGGTGAATTCTGCTGTATTAGGACTGTGACCACAAGAAAATCTCTCCATGGATCAGTTGTTGTGTGACACAAAGAGCCGATTGTGCCGGTCCAAAACCTCATAGTAAAATGCACTTAAAGTAGTGCAGTTAGACATTTACTGACTGTGGTTTGGGGAGTTTTTAAAAAAGAGAGACTAAATACGGATCCGCGTAAGAGGTATCCGTAGCATTTGGGATGCTTAATTCACAGGCAGCGAAACGTTGCCCTCGAAGATCAGAGTCAAAATTGGCGAGGTTTTATCTACAGGCCACAGTCCAGAGCCGATCCTGTCTCACAAGAATTGGCAGGCAAGTGCCAGGACAAGTGAAAACTGAGGTGTGTCACAATATGCTGCTCTGGTTTCTTTGCAGCAGTTCTGGTTAAAAAAAAATTCCTTCGTGAATTCAGGAAGGCTATTGTTAGAGCACATACAAAACCAGTTTTACTCCACCTCACCTTTGATTTGAACCACACTCAGAGGGTGAAGTTTCTGACAGAAGTCATTTGCATGTTATCAGGTCACTGTGCACTTCAGTTGTGATTCCAGAGTCGAATCATGGTGGTACAGATTAACTAACTTTGCATCTTGTCTGCTACTGCTACTACTTGTGTTCTGGCTAAACCAAACATGGGCAAACTAAGAGTCAAGAGCTTAAAGTGGCCCTTGAATCATTCTAAACCAGCCTTTAAATAAAAATAAAACAAGTTTAAATAAATTAGTGGAATCTTGGATTTTCTTGAAGAAAGTTAAAGCAAGGTTTTTACTGACTTTTTTTTTTTAGAAAAAAACAGAGAGCAGTGTCTTCATGGTTGACTGAAATAGATACAGTATAAACTCAGCAGCACGGTGAATCAGTGGTTAGAGCTGCCATCTTTTTTAGGAGGATAGCATGATCCCCTACTGATCTAGGGCCTTTCTTCATGGAGTTCACATGTTCTTTCTGTACATGATGTGAGTGAGGATGTGAATGGTTTAGAGGTCAAAGGTTGTGCCAACAAACAAACAGAGTGTCATCAGAGAAAGACATTTTTTTTCTAATACAAATTTTTATTTGTCATTTCTAAAAATAACCTCTTAAACACAGCATCACTTCTAAAAATGTCTTCATAGACACAGAAACACAGAAAACCGCATAAAATGCTGTTTTCGCTGTGCCAAGCCTGTATGAGTCAATGCAGCAAGACTCTGAAAAATGACCAAAAACAGGAAACAAGGCATGATTCAAGCACATAAAGCTCACTCTTAAAGATACGAAATACATAAAGCAAAAAGATAAAGAGGACAAGTTGTAGGGTTAGGTCAAAGGTGGGTTTATCATTTTCAAAAGGATGTGTTTTGGCTGTTTATATGAGTACGCCAAAGGTAGCATTTTATTTATCACACTGGAAGCGTTTTGAGTGAGTTTCGTTTTGGAGCTTCTAAAACGATTTTTCCGTGTGGAGGCAGAGTTTGCAACAATGAGAACAAAAAACTTGTGCATATTCACAAAAAACATTCTCTGATTAAATAAAGAATCTAGATCAGGGCTAACTGAAGTGCTCCAGGGGGCCACGGCTACAGTAAATAATACATTATGTCTCTTATTTAAAACAAATCTCTCTGACTTGCCAATTTTTTTAAACCAACTTTATTTTTACTTATCTTAAATATCTTCAACTGATATAGTTTTAATTGTCTTTGGTGTTAATAAAAACATTTTAATACCAGGTTTTAGCCAAGATCCTGATGTTTCTGTAGACACCACGTGTCTGTGTCTAACTAAAAGAACTTATAGTGACTAAAGTAGAAAGCGGGAGTTTGGGTTTAAGAGATTAATGAACCAGTTGGTGGGCCGGACTTTGGTCATGTGGTCCGCGGGCTGCCAGTTGTCTAGCTATGATCTAGTTAGTAATTTTTAAAATAACTGTGTCTCTGTTTAATTTATATGTTTTTTTTCATTAAAAACCCTGGAAGTCTCTATTGTTAAAATTTTCAACCATCTTTAAAAAATTTTTTCAACCATCTTTAAAACTTTCAACCATCTACACAAAATGCAACATATTCTGGTTACATGTTTTTGCGTAGAGAGGCTTTTCCTGTGCACTTTTGCAGATGATGTGATGTTTTTTCGCTTTTGATGTGATGTTTTTCACTTTTGCAGATGATGTGATGTTTTTCATGATAAATGCGAGCATCGTACAGTGTCCATACAGTTCAGTTCATGGCCCTTCAGTCCCATTCAGCAGCTGCCCACTCCTGGATTAAACCTTTCGGATCCGCAAGTAATGTGAAATAATTAGCCTCACTTTACTCAGCTACCCATCTATTTTCTTATTCAGTTCTTTAATTTACAAATTTTTTGGTCTCTTAGGTTTTTAATTTAACTCCCTAAGGGAGGTTTGTGTAAAAAATTCATAGTTTTCCAACATTTCTCCCCGAGGTAGATTTGGCAAGGACTCACACGGCGGCCATTTCTGCCTTTCAAACACTCCTCAGACGCCGTGGAACAGATCGCCGTGCGGCCGGGCGTCTTTGAAGTGCCTGCCATCTCACGCAGGTTGTCTGGACCGTCTCTACCCCCCCCCCTTCAATCCCCCAATCTTCATCCTGTGTCCTAAACTTGGCACTGGTATTTTCAGCTTCCAAGGGCTGAAGATTAAAATAAAATGCGTGTTTAGGTTACAGTGGCGGTGATAATGATTTAATTTTTTTAAGAAATTGACTGACAGAGACTGTGGCTGATGAGTGTGAGGCATGCAGAGCAAATCCTTTTCTTGAAAGAACAGGAGGACTGCCCCAGGTGTGTGTGAGCCTGCGCTGCAAATGTGTGTAGGTTTTGAGTGTGTGTGTGTGTGTGTGTGTGTGAAACTGTTAATATGAGATTCAGGAAGACAGGAGAGGCAGATCATTGATATGTTGCCATTCACATGCTTTAAAATGGAGCCATCTGAGAACAAATTCCACCATCAGGCCCTTTCATACACAAAGCTCTGAGGAGGTGTGTGTGTGTGTGTGTAAAGTGTGTGTGCGTGCGAGCAGGTTTTGGAGATCTCACCTCCAAAGAATTTGGCCATATGGTCGTCAACACATATACCAAGAGAGAAAGACAGAGATAGATGGAGAGTCGAGCCAAAAGAGGGACTTAGTGAGACGGGAGAGAGAAAGTGAAAGAGAAGTGTTTTCTTTTGTCAGTGAAAGATGCAGCTTAAAACACATCCCATACCCCTACCTTAGATCAGATGGCTCGGATGAAAAAAAAAGAAGAAGAAAAAAAAAGAAATCCTCCAAAGCCTCCTCTCCGCATATTTGTGAAGTAGGAAAATCTGTCTCAATTAACACATTTGCATTGGGCGATGATGGACTCCAAATAGGTCACTGACTCAATCTCCCGCCTCCGAATCTTCCCTCTAAAATGTTAATTAAGGAGGGCTTTGAGATTTTTTCGCTCTGGGCTGGCCATATGGGACGGGCATATGTTCTATATATATAGTACAATATATAATTCATATACTGCTGCAGGAGAGACTGTTTGGGGGCCCTTGATTTTTTTGAGGGGTTTACAACAAAGGGAGTCAGTATGTTCTGGCCTCCCCAGTGGCAGGTACAGAGCTTAGTCTATTCATTAGCTTCATGTTATTCACTGTTGCACAATGGGATTGAGGTTCATCAGCACCTGTTTCTTTGGCTGACAACATAAAGAGGGCATTTAAATTCCTCTTTGTCAGTTGGTTAATATGAAATGAGAGCGAATTATCTATAGTTGGAAGCGAGCTGCTCTTTTTTTTTCTCTCCTCATTTTGACCGTTTTGTATGAGCTCAGGTTAGAAGGACGGGGTGAAGCGGAGAGTTTGCAAAGATGCTAGCAGATTTTCATTATGTTTCCTCACACACACTCTTAGTTGTCCCCATGCCATCCACCCAGACGTCCATTCAGCAGCAGGATGAGCCAATAAAAACAGCTCACAGCCTTTTTTTTTTTTTTGGACTTGGCCAAACCAATCAGAAAGGGCCTACTAGCACACCTGACCCTGTTTCTGGGCTGGAGGTAGCCAATCGCAGAGGCTCCAGCACACCTGATGCAATTGTGGACTGTCTGGTTATCAGCAGCCCAGGTTGCACAGGTGCTGTGAATCCAGGCCGTTCTCCTGACTGCCAGCCAATCACATGCGTTCTTTCATTAACACACACACCGCCTGACAGACTGTGGGTACTCGCTTTATTTTTGTCTTGCTTGCACTGTTAGCTCCTATACGTGCATTCGGTAAAGCCTTACAAACCCCAATCCCATGATGCTTTGCTGTCTTCTCAGCAGGCCTCTCTCCTGCTGTTCCTGGCTTCATCTTCATCTTGAGCCTCAACAATAGGCGCCGTATTGCCCTCCTCCAGCCCCTCAAGGAGCCGAGGCCCCTGCAATAGAAAGGAAACTAAAAATAAATAAAAAGAAACACGTTTATGGACTAATAAAGATGATTAAAAATTCGCACAGTTGCAGAAAAATAGGAGGTTTGTGAGTGCAGATTATCTGTAATAAAAAGCTGAGCGGAGGAACGGGGCAGTGGGGGTGTGTGTGGGGGGGAATGGACGGAGAGTGAGCTGTACAGACCTCTCATTGCGAAGGATATGAATAGCCTTTGTTTTCACCACAACTCAGGGCTGTGTGGTCTGCCAGCGTCTGGCTCTTATTATGGGGTTTGTGTCTGTGTGTCTGTGTAAGTGGCATGCACGTGTGCGCTGGTGGGCGCTTGTGTGTGTGTGTTTGTGTGGAAAGCAAACAATTGTGGGGGGAAAAAAAAGTATATGGACAATCATATTTTCAGGAGGGTGAGACTATATTTTGTGTACAGTCGGACATGCCTTCAAGTGCAGATACATTGTGTTGTCTCTGCTCCTGTAAATGTCAGTGGTAAGGGGGTCTCAGGCTGGCACAAGCATGTGTGTGTGTGTATGCTTTTTTTTATCCGTTAAAGTTGTGAAATAAAATAGGATTTCACAGAACACCACAGTGGCTGTGGGATTTGGGCTCCCTTTGACTAAAGCAGAGAGGGATAGGTTGATCCAATCAACAGCCGAACTGCAAGGAGAGCCTATTTCACAGCTCCGGGCCCTGCCAGAACCCTGCCTGCCCGCCTGCCTGCATGCTCGCCTTAGAATACAAATGAAGCCCCTCGAATGCACACCTACACACATATGCATGCAGTGATACTTGGACAGAGGATTCGTGGTGTTGTAGGGAAGGAAAACCATTAGATCTTTGTTGTTTTTTAGCAGATGTGCGGCTTCGCTCAGACTTGGATAAGCTATCTGGATCATTTTCTTTAAATTTCATTGTTACTTTAAGTTATTAAAGAAACAATGGTGTTTATCCTGCCTAATCCATTTGTGACCATGCTTTAAAAAATAATGTGTTTGTCTTAAAATGCAATGAAATTTAATGACAGAATATCAAAAAGGTAGCAAACTTTTTTGTTTTTCAGTGAAGTTTTGTGCTCCGATCTTTAAAGAGCATGTTTTAACATTAGATCTCAAGATTGTTAAAATATTTCAATCATATACATATATATCTTTAAGAATGCGAGATTTTGATAAAATGCTTTTGTTCTCTCTGTTTTCTAGGCTACTGACACTTACCTGGTGAACGATGATCCTACTAGAGGCCCAGGAATGCCTGAATGTTTCCTCGTATCCGATACTTACAGGGTATACACACTCCCAAGCACACACACTCCAAACTCTTTGTGTGTCTGTCCTTGTGATAACTCTGCTGTTTCCAGTTAGCTCCTGAACAACATGTCGTTTTGAAAAGACCTCTTTTAGGGATCTAAAGACCTAAAATCCAACTAATCACGGCACTGTGGGTGATTCTGCTGAAGCTGAGCCGGTTTAGGAACTAAACTCCACAATTTATTGTTTATGTGCTGCGGCAGCTTGCTCCTGTCTATCTTCACTTCCTTTAAAATCTCCCACATTTCATCACAAATGAGTTCTTGTGGCGACTGTGCTCACGTGTGGCGACTTTACGACACAAAGTTTTCAAAAGATTTTACTTTAAGAAACCTTTTAAGCTTTTGACATGGAGGTCAAAAGTTAGAAACTAGAGCATTTTTTTCCTGGGATAAACAGAAAGTATGTTGCTTTTTGTTTAAAAGAAAAAAAGGAAAGAATTTGAGACAGCGAGAAGCTGTTCCTCTGCTCGGCGTGCTGCGATCTGACATGCTGCGTTTCCCGCTCAAATCAAGGTGCGATGACATCAGACTAGCAAAATAAATCTATACGTTCCCTCCGCGCTGAATGCAAACAAAGTAATCCAAACCAGCCTGAGGATAACGTACAAGCAGCTATTAAACACAGTAAACACGTAGAAGGCAGCAGGCGTAACGCATCGCTCTGCGCACGCACACTCAGATTGAAAACAGATCTCTGGGATCTACTCCGCGGATGATGTGCTCGTAGGCCTCAGCGGCCGGTAAGCTGTTTTTATACTGACTGTATGCATGCTCCTTCCCAGGGCACTCATATATAAACAGCTTACTCAAACAATATTTACTCTGTATAGAGAAGTAAACGGCCCACATTTTCCACTCGCATATTTCCTGCCTTTTTTTTTCCTTATTTAAGCCAACCTCAACCACCTGTCTCACACATTTAGCATGCTAATGGCTGTATCAGTATGCTACTTCACTTTCAATATTTAATGGCCTGGCCACAGGCGATGGTAAATAGTGGGTATGCCATGTGTCAGTGGGAGACCACAACATGCTAACTTTAGATACGCCATATGGTTTTCTCATGCGCTCTTGAATGGCAAACTCAGAAACCGCCAAATCCCTGCACACTCCGGGGCCTTTCATAGGTGACGTTTAAATGGGACGTTAAACGTCTCGTTTGATCATGGGCTCAGAGAGAGAGAGAGAAAGTTCAGAAAGTGAACCTGAGCAGGTTTTTGTAAATCCAGGGGTTTGTTACAGCGAAGTGTCTGTGTTGAATACTAAGATGGACACAGAAAGCAGCGACACAAAGTGAAGTCAAACAGCTGAAAGAGGAGGTTTGTGTGATAAAGTTAAACAACAAAAAATGCGAACGATTGTAAAACAGAAACTGAGGGGGGAGCATGGCTAAAAGGAACCATCGAGAAAAAAGAGAGACAGAAAGAGAAAGAGGGAAAGCGAGGGAGCACACAAAGGTTTTGGGTTTGGGCCCTGTGCCGTGGTGGGGTGTGGTTTGGAAAGAGGAGAGACTCTGGCAAGAGAACACTACACCTCAAAACGCTTCACGTTCTCTCACATTTATCCTGCGTTTCTCTCCTTCTTTTCTTCAGTCTCGTGCTTTCTTCTGCTTGTTTGTGAGCACCAAGCATTTGTGAGGAACTTCTACATTATGTGTTCATGTGGTGTCTTCAGGCTCGTTCGGAGGCTGAGGTCTAATAAAGCTGCTTTATATCCATTCTGAAAAAAAAAGAAAAAGAATAATAAAAAAAAAAAAAACTTGGCATCCAAGCTTCTGGGTGACTTCAACCCCCCAAAACCGCACCCTTTTACACAACCTAAACACACTCACAGACGTATACAGAAATGTATTCACGCACACACTCTCACTTACACTCTCACACATACACGAGGAAGGGGCTTATGTATAATTGCAGGCACCCTGCCTGCATATATGAGTTTGATTAGAGCGAGGAGCAGGGAGCGAGCGAGGATAAAGCCAAGCCTGATTAGAAACAGAGCACACGGCTTCCATACAATACGAGCCACAATAGGACCCGTTTAGACCACTTTGGCCAAGTTCAGATTATTCTGCCTCCGTGTAAAACAGCTTTAATATAACTTAAAGGAACAAAAGCGTGAAACTAAAAGGTATCTTGACTAAAATCTTGAACATTTACGTTTGATTTATGCTTGTTTTGGTCCTATGGAGATCTAACAGAGATTTGTAAGTGATTCAACTTTTTATTATATATATTCAAAGTATGAGAGGAGATGGAAATATTCGTGGAAAAACTTGGCCCAAAGAGACAAGCCTCATGTCACAGCACCTCGTAAAATCCAAGCACATAAGTCCTCCACTGCACATTTAGGAGGATGCCTCACTGCTGCGCACGTTGAAATTACCGTAGCAGGCCGTCGTGTTTGGAATACAGGGGCCTCCGAGCAGATTATGGGCTGACAAAAGACCACAGAATGTGAGATGTGAATTTAAAACAATTTTTGGGTCTATTTTTGGTGCACTTCTGGGTCTGCATTCTTTATACAGTGAAGAATATGAAAGCAAGGGGAGGAAAAACATTGTTTGAAAAAAAGTTTGAAACACTCTGCAGCCAGTTTTCTTTTTTCCTTTAGGCAAAGCAATTTATCAGTTAATCCAGATAGATGTGGTTTAGTTTCTTAGTACTTTTTTTGTCAGAGAAGGTTTCCTCCAGATGCAGGTTTGAGCTGCTTCCACAGATATTCAATAGGATTCACGTCACGACTCAGCGGGCCATAGAATAATGCAATGCTTTTTGTTTGTTTGTTTGTTTTGTTTTTCATTCTTGGATATTTATATTTTAGCTGCAGGAGAACCCACGATCTGCAACTGAGACCATGTTTTCTGACACTGTGGCAGCACTTGACTCCAGAAAGCCTTAATAGTCTTGAGGTTTCATTCATTGTACCCTGCACAGATTCAAGCAACATTATAACTGAGCTGCTTCATGCAGGATTTTTTTTTTGTACGTTTCATTTTTGTATCTGGAAACATATTTGTTGCCAAAAAGCTCCAGTTTTTTTTTGAAGAGCATTCTCTTTTGTCAGTTTGCATTTTGGTAAACTCCAGTAAAGCTTTTTCATGATTTGCTTTCAATGGTGTCCTTGTTTGTCGTCTCCTATTAAGTTCACTGTGGCTCAAACAGTGATCGATGATGCAATCTGACATTGATATTTGACTTCCAGTCTCTTTGGAAGTTGTTCTGGGCTCTTTGTATTGTCGGACTGTTTAATTTGTCATCAGTTTTCGTCTTGCTGCCATGTCCAGAGGTTGTCAGTCCTCTCTGGATGTGACAACCTCAACTGGACAACCTTAACTGGATTTCTGCAGCTGCAGTCACAAGAACATCAAACTGCTTGCATGGAGATGGTCATAACATGCTCTCAGTAATAACCTTTAAACTCCTGAGACACTCTGTCCTTAGATGTCTATGGTCCATGTTAGGTTAGGTACCAAACAGCCCCTGTGACTAGACACCACATCCTTTTTGTCTGGGTCAGTTTAATTTGTTTTGTTTAAAAAAAAAAACTGTTAAACCAAAATTATAAAAACATTGACAGATTTTCGTTATTAAATATTATTTTGGAACTTCAAGTTATTTTAGAGACCTATGTGGGGTTTTCTTTTCTTTCTCCGCCTCGTAGCTGCCTTCATACAAAACGTCTTCGGAAATGTTCAAGTTCAGAATTCAAACTGTGTGTATCTGATAAAAGGAGGGAGGCAGGGAGGGACAGAGAGGGCGAGAGTAGAGCGGAGCATGGAGGGAGGGAGGGAGCAGAGAGAGAGAGAGAGAGAGAGAGAGAGAGAGAGAGAGAGAGAGAGAGAGAGAGAGAGAGAGAGAGAGAGAG
>JAUBOC010000127.1:2894583-2905376 GCA_032275365.1 Anablepsoides cearensis | reverse complement strand
ATAATAATAATAATAATAATAATAATAAAAATAGTTGTTAGTATTATTATTATTATTATTATTATTATTATTATTATATAAATATAATAATAATAATAATGATAATAATAATAATGATAATAATAATAATAATAATAATAATAATAATAATAATAATAATAATAATAATAATAGTTTAAAATATAAATAATGAATTGTTTAATTAACTAAAAATTACTAATTTTTCTGTATACATGTCAGATGCTTATTTTTTATTGAATGCAGAATGTCAGCTGTTTAGACATTTAAAATATATTTTTATTTTATTTTTTTCTTATTTTAAAAAATCATCTAGGAATTTTGTGCAACAAAACACACATTTATCTAGGAGATGCTTAAATTAATTCAATAAAAAATATAAATAAATAATAAAACCTGTTGGTTCAAAAAAAGCTTTTTTCAACGTTTTTTTTATTGTGTGTCCTTCCCTAAACATTGCATTTTAAATTCACGAATTTAAAGAAAAATAGGCATAAAAGGGGAAAGTGGGACTAATTTTAGCATTTTAGACATAACATGAAGGATGTGTCTTTAAACCTGCCTGATCTGTTCGCCTGCGTCTCACTGGATATATTTAACTCTTTGGTATCAATTTGTTCATTGAGAGTAATTCCTGAAAAAAAATCTCAGGTAAGCTAAAAGTATTAAAGGTATTTACAGCATGGAAACAAGTCAGAGTTCGTGTTAAAACCACTAATATGCAAATAAAGTCCAGGTAGACAGATCAAGGCTAATTTAAAAAGAATTGTATATTGTTTATCCTTATTTTATAAATGACGCAGATTTTATTAAGTAAACATGTTAAAGCGATTGTTAGGTCATATGTTTCTGGTAAATAAATAAATAAATTAATTAATCTAGGCCAGGACAACTGCAGGGACTTTCCCCCCCTCTTTTTTCCGTTCATCCAGCCGACGTTAGGCGTTTACGCTGGCCTACTATGTTACAAACGGGAGACTTCTCACAGGAGGGGGGCCTTTTTTCTGCACGACACCGGGCGGAGAGGAATATGTAAAAAAAACAAAAAACAAACAAACAAACCACGTTCGTCATTTAGCCTACTGCGTGAAAATGTACAATTCTAATATTAAGAGTTGTCGAGTTCAGGGCACGTATTTAATTGTAATTACTTTTTTAAATAAATGTAACGACGGAGCATGAACACCGCCTGGGCATGCCATGTACGTAAAGGAGACATTTAGAAGGTCAAAACCCGCTTTTGGCGTCGAGAAGGGTATGTTTCCTTTTTTATTCTATTTCATTATGAGAATATTAATACTCTATTTTTTCCTTAATTTAAACGTGAGGGTGCAGATTAGGCCATACAGTAGAGTTTAGCCTGGCCCTTTTATCACAACACCTTAATATTAAGAATATTTTATATAATCAGTCCTGCGTCTGCAAATCAACTTTAATGCTAAATTTTCTTTTGACGCGTCTCAGCCACTTCAGTGTCAAATTATTCCCTTAATTAAAGCATTTGAAAGTTTATTAATTAAAGTCCTGCTTATAGTTAGCTTTTTATTACATTCCTCTCAAACAGAGTTATTGTGTTTGCTGTTTTTATTCACCTGGTTTAAAACATCTGAAACGTTTTTCTCTTTTTTTTTATTTCTTCCAGTCTTTGAGTTGTCCTGTGACATGATTTAAAAAGGAAATAGGTTTATCCAGCCTGGCAAACAAAGGTCATCAATTTCTGAAAGGCAGAGCATGGTAAACGGAGATAAGATGAACTCTGACTTAAATTATTGCACTGCAGGTAATAGGTGCAAAATCCAGTGGCTGAGGCCTGAATAACCAACCCTTTGTTGTTTTAAAGATCTCAGAGAAAACAGGAGCAAACTTCACTAATGAGCTAAAGAAAATGTGGACTTAAAAATGCCATGAAGAGGGAAAAAAAGACACATTAAATAGCAGGGTGCCACACATTCAACTCTTGGCCAAAATCATAAAAAAAACTTGCTATGAGCAAATTGTGCACTGAGCTGTTTGCGTTCAGCCCATTTTATGATCATAATAAGGCTTGTTGTGATTTTTTTTAAAAACAAGAGTCATGCCGTAAAAAATGCTTCAGGGCTGGAACAACAAAAGCAAAGGTGTCTCATGTTTCAGTAATAAAAAGAGGGAAGGTGTTGTTAGCCATCTAATAATCTTGTGCAATTTACCTGTTACTAGGAACATGCTACAGGAACTCAACACACTTGTCACATAACGCCTTTGTCTAAATCCTCCCTGTCATTTCAAATAAAGAAGCAAACACCTTATTTGTTATTCAAAAAAAAAATACAAATCAAACGCAGCTGTTTTAATTCCATGTCCTCGTGTTCAATTTGCATCACTCTCCCGCCGCCCCTCCACCCCCAATATTTTCACATGTTCAGCTCGGCTGCGCAAGGCAGGCGTATGTTAGAGTGAACAAGCGGCACCAGGCCCGGTTCGGCCTGGTCTAATAGCAGTGACCGGGCCAGCAAGCCAGGCATTCAACTAGCCAGCTATCTACCTACCTGAGCTGCCAACTAGTCATTCACCCAGCCAGCCATACAGCGTCTCAGCCAACCTTACAGGCGGCCTGCCAGGCTTTCAGTGGCGCAGCCAGTCATCCGGGCTGAAGCTCCTCTGTCAGACACTGACAGAAGGGGCAGGCCACACTAAATCTGATGGTCCTGGGAGCCAACCAGCGGACTCTAGCCTTTGTAGGGCGTTCACACAGACAACTTGTCCCGTTGCACAGCAGGTGGCTTCGACCACAATCACATGGCCGTGCCCTCAACTTTGCCACATGACAAGCTAGCTTTTTATGGCTGCCCACTGTCGAGATTCCAGTTTTGACAATATCTCTATAATTCCTGTGAGCCTCGTGGACTAATTCATGTAATTTGGACAGCACATTTTAGCAAATGTGTTCCATTTTATTTCCACCCTTTTTTTTGTGTGTGTAATTTGGTAGACAAATGTATTAATGCAGGTGGCATGGTGGGGCAGCGGTTAGAGCTGTCACCTCACAGCGAATAAGTTAGACTGCCAGGCCTTTGCATGTTCTCTCCATGCACACGTGGGTTTTCTCCATGATCCACCCCCCCACCCCCCCCCCACCCACCCACCCACCCCCCAGACCTGAAAACCTGCATGATAGGTTAACTGGTATAAATGGTCCCTTAGGTGTAAGTTAGAGACTAAATGGTTGTTTGACTCTGTGTCCCTGTGATGGACACCAGTTCCCCATGACCTGGAAAGGAAAAGCGGGTAAAGAAAGTGGAGGAACGTTTCAACGCACTTTATAGTAGAGGAGTGTTTTGAAATTATTTAAAACCTGTCCAAATAAGAAATTGCAAATGCATCACATTAAGTTGAACTTCTTGGTGAGAGTATGCCAGCTTTTTCTCTCGAGGTTGAAAGGACACAGGTTTACCCTTTTGAGGTGACGTAGGTACAAGCTAACTGTCCAGGATAACCAAGCAGGCCTGTGTTCCACCCTTTTGTCTTTTATATCATAATTTTATTATGCATTATTGTAAGAAGATATCTGCTAGAGGAAACATGCGGAATAAGAAACTAAACTTTTAATGAATAAAAGGTAGAATATTGTCTGTTTGAGGTCTAGTTTAACATAGGCTGCTGCGCGACGCTGTTTATCTCAGCCATCTGAGATTGATCCCTAATTTGATAACAGAAACTTTTAATATGTTTCTGTGTCTGAACTGTTGGGGGCTATTAAAGTGGAGTGACAACAAAAAAATGGAGAGAGGAGGAGGAGAGAGGGCCAGTTTGGACGTAAGAGTGCATTTTGAAACAAGAGAGCATGTTTTTGGATGGTATTTTTTGTTTGGGGCTGATGGTGGTGGTGGGGTCCCCCCCCCCCCCCCTCTCTTTGTTTGTGTGGTAAATCCAGGAGCAGCTGCTGGTCTCAGGGTCTAGTGGGATTTTGGGTCTGTGTGTGTGTTTTTTTCTCATGCCAGCCCATGCCAAGGTGGTGTAACGCGAGCACAGAGAGGGAGTGACGGGTGTTTTTTTTTCCTGGGGTGGGGGTGGTTGGAGAGTGAGCTGGTTTGTTGGGATGGCTGTGACCATGTTGGTGACGAAGGTGGTGAGGAACAGGAAGGGGTGTGTGGGTGGGGGGGCACTAGCTTTAGAAGGAGGGTGCTGTCTGGATGCAAGTAAAATTAATATCCTCTGGACTTTGCCTTTGCACTAGATTGGAACTTGTCTGTTTGGCTAATGACATGCCTTCTGCCTGCGCCGCGCACAGCCCCCCCACTACCAGCCACCAACCATCCACACCCCCACCTCCCTGCTTCTCCCTGTGCCATGTCTCTCTCTCTTCCCTCCCTTTGAGCGCTGGGAGCGTGCGTATTGGCTGGGCTGTTTGCGACTCGGTGCCAAATAGGTGGGCCCTCTGCATGTTGGCACAGACTCAGTCAATGGTTAGAGACGGAAAGTGGAGAGGAAGAGAGACAGAAAGAGCCAGAGTTGGAGAGAAAGAGGGGGAAAGAAAAAAGAAGCTGCACTCGGGTTTGCCAGTGGTCGTGCACAGTCTTCCAACATTTACTCGGTCCTCTTGTTTTTTTTTTTTTTCTTCTTCTTCTTTTTCTTCTCCTTCGTCCGCACCACCCCTCCTTCCTTGTCCAGCTCTCCCTCTCTGTGACTCCTATGCAGATCAGATTTGAACCAAAAGCACGTGCCGATTTGCCAACCCTTTTTTTTTCTTTCCTTCTGTGTGTGTGCATGTTATTTTTTTTTCATCAAGATAATTTTTTCTACAATTTTTTTCAAAGAAGCTTGTTTTGATTTTTGATTAATTGGTCCTTTTTAGCACAATTGCTTTTATTTATTTTATGCACAACCAGCTCTTTAAAAATCTATATTTAGACAGAAATATTGCAAAACTTGTCTCCACTCTCCTTCTGTTGAGCTCTTGAGCAGCACCTCTTGCGCAGGTCTTACTCCAGTACCTCCTGTGTTCCTGTGCTGGTATTACACTCTGCCTTTTTGGCCTGTCAGATTCTCCCCCTCCTGCTGCTTTTATTTGGGAAATTTTAAGCTTCTGTTTTTCCTTTTTCTTTCTTTCTTTTTTGGTCTTTAGTTTTCCAATATCCCAGCGCTCAACAATATACCGGTTGTGCTTTAAAACTTTTTGTGCAATCGCTGGAGTGAATTTATGATGAAAGAGCAAAATGGTAACTACTGGTTGTTTTTGGTTTTATTTACATATTTCTGAGTGTTTTAAGTGACGTTGTTTTAGAGTGTAAAATTGGATTGCAGAGTCTTGTTTTTAATGTGTTTTAAAGTTTAAATTATGTGTCAGTGTTATCTTTACAGTTTAAAATATAATTTTAAAATTTCAGATATTTTTCTTTTGTTTTGTCGTTTTTTTACATTTAGGACTAATTTGATTTTGTGTCTGCTTCATCCTTTAAAATGTACAGATTTTGCAGCATCGCTTGCAGAAAAGTCTTGTCTCGTGTCGTCTCTTACCTTAGTCTGTCAGTGTTGCGTTGTTCAGTGTTTGTGTCCTTCAGTGTGATGTGTCTCTGTTAGAGTGTAAAGCATCCTTCCCTCTCTCCCCATCTCTATCTCTCTTTCTTTCTCTCAGTCTCTTAGCGCCTCTCTCTCATTCTTTTCCTCCGCTCACACGGAGCAGGCGCCGCTCCTCCATGCTGCGTGCCGGTGCTAACTGCCTGTCTTCTCTCTTCCCCTCCTCACCCCCGCTCCCTCTCTCCCCATCCTTCTCTCCCCCGTTCTCCCCCTCGCTCTCCTCTGCCTCCTCCTGCCTCCCCCCCTCCTCCCTCTCCTCCTCCGCCCTCCCCCCGTCCTCCTCTCTCGTCCAGGATGAATTCCACCCCTTCATCGAGGCCCTTCTGCCCCACGTCCGCGCCTTCGCCTACACCTGGTTCAACCTGCAGGCCCGCAAGCGCAAATACTTCAAGAAGCACGAGAAGCGCATGTCCAAGGAGGAAGAGCGTGCGGTGAAGGATGAGCTTCTTGGCGAGAAGCCAGAGATTAAGCAGAAGTGGGCCTCGCGCCTGCTGGCCAAGCTCCGCAAGGACATCCGGCCCGAGTTCCGTGAGGACTTTGTGCTAACCATCACAGGCAAAAAGCCCCCCTGCTGCGTGCTGTCCAACCCCGACCAGAAGGGCAAGATCCGCCGCATCGACTGCCTGCGTCAGGCCGACAAGGTGTGGCGGCTGGACCTGGTGATGGTCATCCTGTTCAAGGGCAGCCCCCTAGAGAGCACGGACGGGGAGCGGCTGGTCAAGTCTCCACAGTGCACCAACCCCGGCCTGTGCGTCCAGCCGCACCACATCGGAGTGTCTGTCAAGGAGCTGGACCTTTACCTGGCCTACTTCGTCCACACGCCAGGTATGTTCCAGCACGGACACTATTAGAGGGAGAAAAACGCTCCCCACACACACGTACACTGCCACATTCATGTAACACAAAAACACACACCTAACGCATTAAAACTCGCTTGAATGGCACATAAAAATATAGAAATTAATATGAACCATAAAAAGCTGTTTCATTTAAATGTTAACATTTGTGATGCATTTATTCCTTAATAGATTTTGTTTTTATATTTTATTCATATTAATAATAATTAGTAAATTTAAAAAGAAATGTAGCTTATTTTATCGAAATTTAAAAAAGTCAGAAAACAACTTATTTTCATACATTCTATTTCAGTTTTTGTTTGTTTACGTGACAGTGTAGTGTCAGCGCTTATAATTTTTATTTTTTGGAGCATGTGTCATAATTTAAATAGTTCTGGCAAGTATTTGGTAATTTTTTTTTAATGTGAGAAATTTTGCAAGTGTAAATTCTGTGCGAGCGTTTTTCAAATAGAAAAAAAATGTGCATGCCTTTGTATGTGTGTGTGTGTGTGTGTGTGTGTGTGTGTATGAGAGGGTGAGCTTATGAGATGATCACCGCTCTGAAATTCCACGTTTTTTTTTCTGTGATGCATGTTGTACAAAGATCAGTCACTGTTTATGATATTGTTTGAAGTGTAGCTTCCACGATAAGGCCATTGTAGTGAATGATCGTAACTTGGCTATAGACCAGACCGTGTGTGTTTTTGTGTGTGTGTGAAAGAGAAGCAGAGCCGCGAGTCTCCTGGTCTTGGGCCACAGGCTGCTGCTGCTGCTGCCCTCGCTGTCTGCCTGAACGCTAGCACCACATCGGACCTGGCTGCCAAACACATGCTCGCACACAAACCGGCGAAGCTCAAAGACACGCCACATTCACACCCATGTAAACACAGCTAACAGGGATGCACAAATCTTCTCTTCTTTTTTTTTTTTCTTGGTGGGGGGGTTAAATAAGAAAAAAAAATCTGACATCTCTGGAAACGCACTTTTACTGCCAAGCACGGTTTTAGTCACAATTGTGTACACACACCCACACAGTGCGCGCATTTCATCCAAGGCAGTATCACAGATACGGTTTGATTCGGCCAAACATTGTTGTATTTCAGCCACCATCATGGATACACACTCTCACACTCGGCCAAACATCACTGTGTGCGTACTCTACACACCCAGCCAAAACACTGGCTGTGTTGGGTTTCTTTATTTTTTTTTTCCACACTGCTAAAAACACAGTCACAGCAGACACACACACACACACACGCTCACAAAATATGTTTCACAGCCAAATCCTCCAAATACATACGCACTACATCACCATTTGCTGTCTGGGTGTTCAAACAAGCTTATGACCTAATATTATCTCAGCTGGAATTTTCTGGAAATTTCAAACAGGGACTCAAAACAGCGCATACGTATATAGCATCACACCGCCGTCGCTGCCTAAACACACCGACTTTACTTTGACGTTAGCCAATAATGTGTAGCCGAATGCTATCACAGCCGGCTCTCTGTCTTTCTCTGCAACACGCACACATACACACACCGAATCTCAGTCCAGGCCAGACACCTCATACAGCCCGAGCCAAACCCTGGCAGCAGATCCAGCTTAGCTTTGTTAGTCTCTCTTTGATGGCAATAAACGATAGGGTGAATTCAGTCTGTCTCATTGTTTTAATGGTAATTTACTTTTATAAACTGTTACCCAAATACACTGGATTTTATCTGTTTTCATAGATCCTGAGACCGTTCAGAAGCGTAAACATTTAAGGATATTCAAAATATATACATTTTTTTTGTAAATATCCCTTATAAATTTAACACAACTATTGCTTTATGTTTGGGCTCTGAATTAAGTAATTTAGCAGACTTTAGAAGTTTGAGAAGGGGCTGATTTGAGTAATTTTTATTCTAAATATTTTAATAAAGTTTGTTGAAGCTTGCAAATAAAATAACTGCAAATCCAGTAAATTGCAATAAGTGTGTTTTCATGCTAATTGAAGGGATTTTTTAATAAGCGTTATATTCTGAACAGATTGTCGTATCTGAGATGAACTTTGATCCAATAAAGTGGAAATATTTAATATTCAGTTAGTATTCAAATACTGATTGTTGCTGTGTAACCTCTTCTGTTTACAGCGGGACAGTAAAACACTTGCTGCTCAGTGTGCTGTTCCTTATCTTATTAGGCTAACAAAGTGCATCACCTAATTTTTTATCTTCTTTAAAAGAGCCCAAACTCAGTTTGATTCATGTTTTGATTGACTGACAGACAGAAAAAGTGATGAATGGAAAGAGAAAGGGTCAACGCAGAGTCGATTATGTTTCCATTCATACTTCATATTTATTTTTAATTAAAAAAAATGGTGACTGAAGAGGTAATGGTCTGCATTTATCCATGATGTTGGTCTCAGTGACGAATCGTTGTGATCCCCTCAACCCCTTCACTGGAGCAAAAGACAAGATGTGCTCATTATTTGTTTTGTTTGGTTTGTATTTTGTCAGTCTTTAGCTTCTCTGTCTTCCTGGCTCCTCTTTGATCCCGTACACACTTTTGTTTTGTCTCCTTAAACATGGCCCTCATTGTTGCTCTCACAGAGGTAAAGCCTCTGCTGATCTCTTTTGTTTATATTGTAGGAGACACAGAGAGCGAGCGAGGCAGAGAGAGCATATTGGAAAGGAGAGGAGGCTACAATAGTGATTGTTCTGTTTGGCAGCACCAGAGCTCCGTTGGTGTGGGAAGAAGAGAAAGACGTCTTGTGTTTTGTTTATGACAGAGTGGCAAAAGCTGCCACGGGGAATCTCTGGGCTTGCCGTCAGGCTTTCTCAGACTGTTCTGCAGCCAGCCAGCCTTTGAGATCCTCTCTGTTAGAGAGTAACACACCGCAGCCGTTACAGAATTAACCACAACACCACAGCAAACAACTTTCCCTCTCTTCCTCTCTTTTTTGTAAGGCACATTAGATTAAACAAAAAGATATAACCACACTTTATATAGCTACTGAAGCGCTGGCAAAGAATAAAGCAGAGGTGACAAGTGTGGTTGAGTACAGAGTATTGTTACTGTTTTAGAAGTGAAAGTAAACTATGTAAAGATAACGATCGCTTGTCTTGAAGTCCCAAAGGTCTGCCAGAGAACCACACATTAACAAATGACCCATCGATAACTCATAAAAGCAGCATGGCTTCCTTCACAGCGGTGGTTTCCATATAATTATCTCTTGTGGTAGTCTGACTACTGCATAGGTGGCTCCACTTTTACACCATCTGAGGAGAAATTATTTGGCTGCATCACAAAGCGTTCAGTAGACTATTTGATTTATAATCTTTGCGCTGTTTTAGATTAAACTCAGCACATTTCTGATTTATTTAGGGTTGGAAAAATAAAAGACTAAAAAAAAAAGCATTTGTCTGGTCCAAAGTTAGCTCACTGCTCTTACTCATAGTTTGGACCTTATTCATATATCTGCTTTTTTTTCCTTTTTTTCCTCCTTTCTTTGTACGCTGCAAGTGTTACCATGAAAAGATGTTTCAAATGTGTTTCCAATCAAAAGTGCAGCACAGGAAATTTGCAGTCACTCTGAGGGAGGTGTGAAATGTGCTCGCCTTGCCATTTCTGCAGTGACCGCTCCACACTCCACGTTCCCCGGTGCCAGATCCCGCCTCCGTCTCACTATTGCAGTAGTAATGCCTTGGACGGCGCTGTGAGAAAGTCCAGAGAAAGCCCGGTGCATTGGCCAGTCCCCGGCCAACTCGCTGACCGCGGCACGGATTCACAAATCAAACGCCACATGTTCACCGCTGAGAAAGACTCTGGATTTATGGGTTTGAAAAGCTCAATCGTGAGATGAGTCAAATGAGAAAAGAAAAAAAAAACACTAAACAAAAAGATGATTCTCAGGGGTGACATGATGACTGACTCATGTTCTAGTAAAATTTGACTGAATATTCTAATGGGTTCCACAGGTCCCCACTTTTTCATCATTTTTTTTCTCTCTCCTGTGAAAGTAATCTGTTGTTAATTACCTCCTGGTCTCTTCTCAGGCTCCCCTGACACCGCAGTCATTGAGTGGACTGTCCTCGTGTGAAAGTGTTTGTGTCTGTGCGAGCAGGGCCCAGGCTGACACTCAGCAGTGAGGTTTTGATGAAATGAAATCTTGACACTTGGGGAGTCTGTCAGGTCAGAGGCTTTTGTATTGTGCGCTGGGAACTGGGCCCACGTCAGCTAAGAAAGGCTCTTCACATGCAGAGAAGCTTTGGCATCGGCGGATGTTTACGATAGCTCTGATTTAGCCAGGTCTGATCTGTCTGGCTTCGGGGGACACATAGAGGCAGCTGCGTATAAAATCTGAAGGGGTTGAGATGCAGGGAGGTGGGGGGGGGGGGGGGGGG